>CAKOAT010200266.1:0-50524 GCA_932364175.1 Eruca vesicaria subsp. sativa
CGCAATTCTGGACAGTCATAAATTAAGTATTTGTTTCATTCGTCTATTCATGTCAATTTCACAGTCTTGTAAAATATACGACCTAAACTCTGTAAAGTCATAAATTATGTATTTGTTTCCTTCGTTTGTTCTTCATAGCCATGTGAGCCTAATTTTGTGGTCAATTTAACATGCTTTATCTATGTATAATTTTTTTTTTTGGTTTAAAGTATAAAACAAAAGAATTTTCTTTCATTGAGAGATGTATATGTAATATTCTCTTATGAAATTTATTTTTAAACCTGAATCTTTTTATTGTTGGAACTAGAGTTGGACTCAAGACCGTAGCACCTCGCGGCCAGTGTCAAAGCCGGCCGTGCTTCTACAGTACATGAAGAAACGAATACGACTTGAATATTTTTGTATATATGTTTTTTATAAACATATATATATACATATATATATATATATATATTTTTAATCTCGATAAATTCTTAGGTTTAGCAGAGAACTTTAACAGGAATTTGAACACTTGATTTTTATTTCCCTGATCGTCTATGCATGGAGCTACCAGATTTGAACCTGACTTATGATATAATAACGGGTGCACTTAACAAACTTCAAAAGTTATCAAACCATAACGTATAGTTGCATCATTGATTACGAAGCATAGAAACTAGAATACGATGTTATTTTTATTTTTATTTTTTTTTTGTAACTGGGAATACGAAGTTATTGACGAATATATAAAAAAGACTCGAGACTTGATTACATATCTTTATATAAAAGACTTGTTAGCTTAGTCTACATCATGGGCTCTATTTAAAGCACAAGAAGCTTTGCTTCAAACATCAGAACAATTAAACAAGTACAATCTTAAGGACCAAAACATTGCACCTCTTTAGTTTGGTGTTTTGTAATGGCAATCTCAGCGATGGGAAAGAAAAATGTGGTTTTGGCCCTAGCAATGTGTCTCGTTCTCTCAAGCTTCCATGAGGTTTCTTGCCAGGTAAGCAAGCCACATTCATATACCTTTTGCTTAATTACCATACAAGACAACTAAAAGAAGGAATAATAAGCTGAATATCAGAATTCAAAATGACTTGCATGCATTGATTTAATTCTTGTTTCAGGTTGGCGGAAGCAGCGAATTTAGAACGTTAGATAGCCAAGAATCTGAATGTAAACTATATATATTTGGACAAACTTAATATTTTTGTTGTCTTAAGATTGATATATAAATAGCCAAAAGAGGATATATATAAATAGCCAGGGTATATATTGAATTTGGGTTCTATTTGGTTGCAGCTAATGTCCAAACCTTCGAAGGGAAAGCCACATCTTCTGTGTCTCACTCGGTTGAAGCCGAGGTAAACCTAGAACACTCATTTAATGTATATAATTAATCTTAGGTTAAAAAGTTAACCTAGATCATTGTTCTAAGCTTAATTCATGAGGAATCTGATTTCCTTTTTTGGCATGTCTTAAAGGTGAAGTTTTTTTTCCTAATCTCTAGTTTGTGTACTTTGGATTATATAGTCTGAAGCTGCTAGTAGTTATGAAGCGGGTCAAAGTTCGAGCAGTTCGGATGACATCAAACGTCTAATGGAAGGTATAGTGTTACACATTTTAATTAATAGGATTAGAACTATCTATTCAGATTGAACAAAATAGGCCATGCAGATCCTTTATGTTATTAATAGGTCTGTCCTTTTCAATTGTAGGTTTTAATAAAAATGCTGGATCTGAAGCTGAATTAACGGATGCTTCTGAAACCGGTAAGAGGTTCTTCCTATTCCACACTTTGTTTCTCCAAGGCACAGATGTTTTTGGTAATATATAACAACAATTTTATTATGTGATTTCAATTTAGGTTCTTCGAATCAGGAACGGGTGAAAGAACTTCAACGCCAGATGGAAGGTAACTTTGTCTATATATGTTTTCTTAGAAAACGTTGAAGTACCATTCTTAGTGCATGATAGTGATATTGTTGAATGAACGTTAAGAGTTTCCCTTGTTTCATTTTGATCCTAGCTTCAGCATCTAGAAGAACTGTTGTAGAAGGAGAAGAAGAAGAAATCACAGAGGCAAAGAGTAATCTGGAAACACGTGGAACCACATTCCAAGGTACACTACACATTGAGATGATTAACATTTTATAGAGTTAAAAGTTTTTTATTTGTATTAAAACTTTTTTTCATGTAAATTAAGAATCAATGTAATTGGTTGAAGCTTATATTTGTTCATTTTTTAACTTCTAGGGGGTGAAAGTACAGATGATGGAAGCGATATAAGCAAAATATATTATAAAAACAACGGTGAAGAGGAATGTAAGCGTACACTTCATTCAATGTTCTCATCTACTTCTTTATATGTTAGTTTTGCAAAAGAGTTAAAGTCAGTTATTCTGATTTACATATATCATGGATTGTCACAGCTGAGGGAAACCGAGGGTTCGTGATAAAGGAACCGACAATAACTAGATACGATGGTATATATAATCTTCCTATTATCATGGCAGTTCTTAAAAAGGTTATCAGATCATCGTGATGTATATAACTAGTTATCTTCTTTCAGATGGGTCAATGGGGAGTCGTCAACAGTATGAGTCAAAGCAAGAGTCAGTGGAGAGTCGTCTAGAGTATGAGTCGAAGACAAGCAGTAGCGGATCAGGGGTTATAGGATCTCTATCAATTGGACAGACAGGTTTGTCTCTCAATTAACCTTTTAATCTGGACATACCATACACAATCATTAATATAAAAATTGTGAGAAGAAAATGGTATTAATTAAGATTATTGTCTAAGTGTTTGCAGTGTATAAATTGCAGTGTATAAATTTAGTTATTGATAAAGTTTACAATATAGAAAAAGTCCAAATTTACAAAGGTTTTCCAGTTATATGTATATTAAATTTTTCTTTTCCTATTACTATTTATCAGTAAAAATTATATAATTGTCAAATTTTCTGATAACTGTAAGCAAAATATGCTCAAGTCCGTGTGGTAATCTCTAAAATGCCCTAATTACACAAGAAAGTCAAAAGAGCTTGATTATTTTGTTGTGGACGTATATGCAGGTGCGTGGCGCTGTATTAACCCAGACAAAGATGGTGTTAAGGGAGACGATTCTATAGTTATACCAAAGTATGACTTAAAATGATATTATCAAGGAAGAATCCATTAAGGTAATCCTCAGACTTTTGGAGAACATCTTTCATGAAATATATACATATGTACAATTATTATTGGGGTAAAATAAGTTATTTTAGTAACATCACTATTATTGTTTTAACTTTGATATGTAGGGCTCCTCGTCAAAAACATCTAGTCTCATAACATCGCTAACCGAGATTGTTGATAACCATAAGAAAGGACGATGGACAGATGTAAAAATAGGAAAAATTTCTACTACAGAAACATCAGAAAAAGTAAAGAAACTAAAAATGACCCTGAAAACATATGTTGGTATAAAGGTGCGTGATCTCGTGCATCGTTCAGATTACGAGGAGATATTGACAATGGCTGCACGTTATGAGGAGCTAACCCGAGCTAAAGTAACCTACATCTCGAGGCTGGCCACGTATGGGACTGTGATAAGAGAAGGATTCAAGGCCTCTCAGCGAGTGAAAACTGTACACCAACGTGTCATATTGCATGAAAACGTGGCCATAGAGAAGCAGAAAAGGGTGGACGCTGAGTTCGAGTTAGTCAAGGCTTTGGCTCAGAAAGGAGACAATTTGGCCGTACAAATATTCGCTATGAAGAAGGCAGTGTTGAAGCTTGAGGCTGAGAAGAAACAAGTTGAGATTGAATTTCAGAAGATTGTTGAGAAATTATCACGAATTCTAGAGGAATCGTCTCAAGCATACGAGAAGCATCGTGTGGTTGTGCGTGAGTGGAAGGAGGTGCAAGCATCTTATGAATATTCACTTGAAACCGTCGAGAAGGCAGATGTGGTTTGGGTTCAGTTTCTCAACACTCTTACTTAGACAAACGTTGTATTTTTCTTGTTCTCTTCTCTTTTGATTTTCACACTTTTTATCTTGTTTATGTTTCATAATTCCCTGTCATTACCTTTCAATAAAATTGGCTTACATTTGTTTTCAACTGAGATCATATATGGAATAATGTCATCATTATAAACTAAATCAATAAACTTATTTTATCAATTCAAAGCTAAAGATATATATATCATCATGGCTTTGAAGTAATATGCGTAAAACTCGCTGAGTTGTGAATAATTTAGTTTATTCAACAAATAACTATTTTTATTTGACCATATTTACTCGGAGGCGTGCTTACAGTGTGTTAAAAGAGGTATTCCGCCTCAGACCGATGATTAATATGACATTTTTAGGGCCCTAGAATTTTAAGCAATTTTATTCCAGTAGTTTATACTCATTAAAAAAATTTCCACTAGAGTAGACTAACTCACCTTTTGAATCCATATATTTTTTCTATATAACATATACCACGTAATAAATTTATTATTGTACAGTGTTAAATTTGTGTATTTGAAAAAGATGATATGTCTTATTAAAAAATTATTTTCATTATAATTGTAAATAAGTTTATTTTTAAAAATTGTTTTAGACCTCTATAACTTTTCGCATGGCACTGTATTTACTTCATCTCTTTAATACAGATTAGCTGAGGCCAGATTATTCTAAGAAATAAGAGGGTATTAATGTATTTAACTCCTTGTCTACTTGTTGTTATTATATTGTAAGTTTCATTTGATCATTTTAATTTGAATTATCACTAGTTACTTGACATTTTTTTGATTCAACTTGTTTAGTTTAAACTAGATAACAACTTTCATTCAGTAAGTTTACTTTTACTCTTTCAGGTTCACTTTTCATTAGTATTACAATGAAATGTTGTATGATTAGGGATCAGTGTAGTTGAAGTTATTAAATTCCAACAATATCAATATCGTCACTTATATGAGTTATATCTATAGATCTTATATTACCCTTTCATCTGGGTAAGTACTTTAAACAAATTTGTCAAAAAAAAGTACTTTAAACAAACATAGAATTGTATGTATACTATGTGCTAAAAAATTGTTGATTTGTAAAAAGTAAACTAGAAATCATAGTCCACGTCTTGAGATGCCGATTTTGAATTTGATGCTCTCCTTTATAAATATACTAATGTACTGATGAGTGAGTTGAGGCCGACACATGTGTTGTTAC
This sequence comes from Eruca vesicaria subsp. sativa, assembly GCA_932364175.1. Lineage (NCBI taxonomy): Eukaryota > Viridiplantae > Streptophyta > Magnoliopsida > Brassicales > Brassicaceae > Eruca > Eruca vesicaria. The sequence continues at coordinate 5,180 of CAKOAT010200266.1, forward strand.
ATATGCATAATCATATACTCCATAATATGTATTTTATTATCTCATGTTGCACGCTAACATTATTCTATACCTGTAAACATTTCTCCACCAATGAGTGAAATATAAAGTACTGATCGGCAGACATAGTAAATATATAATATACTAGGGGTAGGCCCGCCCTGCGGGCGGAAAGTTATAATAAAAACTATTTTATATAAAAAAAAAATATTAAGTTATGAAATATTTTACAATTCATTGTGATTGAAAATGATACCCTAAACAAACAAATAATGATTACAATTATGAGATTATATTGTTATTTTAATACACTTTTTTTGTTATATTCGTTAATATTATAGTGATATTTATTTTTATTTTTACTTCTATTGTTTGGTTATATGTGAATTATAAATTTCACGTGATCACTTTTTGTAGATTTTAAGGAGATTGGATCTTAGAGTTGTTGCCTTTAACTAAATTTGTAATACGTACATAAAATAGTTAGAAAGAGTGCAGTGTTCGGTTTTAATTTATGCTGAAAAGCTATTTTTATTTGTTTCTTGTACTTTAAGTTATGTCAGTGATGTTTCACTATGTATTTTTGTCTAGTTGTTGTATTTTACCGAGTTCATTCAAATTAAGCAAATATTAATTTGTACTTCTTAATAAAAGAATTTCGGTAGATTTTTTCATATTTATGATACTGTATAGATAAATGTAAACGCATACAAATATTATGATGCTTGGCGAAGAAATCGTCGTCTTATGTCTGTGTTGTTTTAATGTTTAGTTACTCTTATTTTCTTTGTGTATGTTGTATACATTGAGTTATTTATTGTTGAAGCTACTATATATTTATTTTATATTTCATTCAGTATGTTTGTGTACTTAGCATTTGAATCCATCTTCATTGTTTAGATTTTTAAAATAAAGTGGTCATAATTGATATTTTATTGGAGATGCTTTCTTTCGTATGTATTCGTAACAGCATAGTTGTCCATGCTGAACAAAATTACATGCTCTCGAGTTTAAGCTATGGTGGTCATATAATGTTGTTGTAAAGAGTGGGACTAATATTTATTTCGTACACATCTAAGTTTGATTATTTTCCTCACCTTTTTATTACTGTTAAAACGATTTCACAATTTTTTTCAAGATTTGATTTTGATGTGCTAAGCAGTCTTTTTTGGGAGGGCGAAGTCTTGAATCTTGTCTTCAGGGGAAATTCTTTGGTTGCGGAGCATGACACCGCCTATGCAAGCCTCATGTTCAAGTAGATTGTAAATTCGTTGCAGCCAGACGTTGTAGTTGCTCGGAAGTTTGTATCTGGGAAAGCTTTGTTTTCTTAAGACATTAGTTTATGAGTGGTGGATGAAGGTAAGGTAGATTTGTCGTTGTTTAGGAGGTTCTGTACTGATACTTTTGCGTGCTTGAGTTTTTTTAGCAGTCAAGAAAGTTAAATTCCAAATAGTTACTTTGAGTTTTAATATGCACGTCAATCTACTTTGTCAGGTAGAAGAAGTCGTATATGCAGGTTGTGGATTTTGAAGACTCTTGTGGATCTTGAAGACTCGTAGTCCTAATGAGATTCATATTTCCAGGTGGCAAAATCAGTAACATGTGTCATATTAGCAAAAGATTTTTTGTATTCCCACTCGACATACTGGAAAGAACAGTTTCAAGTATTTCTATGGGTGCATAAAAAGTGCATATAACAAAAAGAACATTCACTACTCAAACACGGAAAATCAACACATAAAAATAAACAAATAATTATCATTCTCACTTACCAATCAAACCCAATATAAAAACTTGTCCATTTGTAGAATCTATTGATTCTCAAAGAAGGCACAACACCCCAACAACAATAACCAGAACCCTAATCTTTTTATTCTAGTATTGTTTCTGCGCCTACGCAATGTGTCTGATGTACAAACAACAAAACACCTAGTTTGAACTCCTTTTCCCCGTCTTTTATTTGGCTCATGTTGTAATTGCGGTTTTAGCTAGCGATTATGGCTTTATTGCAGTCTCTGGATTAAGAGCTTGTTTGATCTTGAAAATTGTCCACGCCGTTCCAAGAGCATGCCCTTCTGCTCCAAGAGGGTCACACCAGGAGCGTCCTATTGCGGTATCATAACTTCTCTTTCTGCATTTTCTTTTGTTATGCAGTGAATGGTTAGGTGATTCAGTTGACTGTAAACAACATTAGTAACATGAAGGAGTGATATCAATGTGTCTTTGACTTACTACTGATGAGTAGATTAGCATTTTCCTTGCTGTTTATTAAACCTATCTAGCTGTCTCTTTAGATCCATCTGAAAAGTGTTTACATAGAAAACATAAATCATTAAGAAACCTAAGAAACTCAAAGTAGATTCAGTTAAATATTAACCAAGACGCTATCCGATATGTATCAAACGAAAACCGGATTTGTTCAAAAGATGATGCATTACTGAATAGCAGTAGAATTCGAGCATGATTGACACATCCCCAAACAATAAAATTAGGTTTTATGACTCGATCTTTTTGCAATGAATACGGTTCGATAATCTGGATATGATAATTAATTTATCCAATCTAATAAGGGATTGGATACAAACCTTTAGAGGAAAAAGAATCAAATTAAGAAAGATTGATTTGAAACAAAAACAGACAGAGGATCTGGGTGCATGTTAAGTTTAACAGAGAAGGTGGTGGGAGCTCTTTCGTGATTTTTTTTTTGTTTAATACGATTAAAATATACCTCCTCACAACTGCCAGCCTTCAGATCGGAAAGATAGACTTGGGAAATAGCCATTGATGTGAGCTTCAGTTTGGTAAGGTATCGAGTGATAGAAAAAAAGAGATCAAGAGGAAGAGACGTAACGTACCCCATAGCAGCTGAGTCTCTGGCCATCTGAAAATTTTCCACAGCGGCAGAAGAACAAAGAAACCCTAAATTCAAGAGGATCCTTGGCCACAAACGGGCCTTCACAATTGCATAGACCAAAACAAAATTTCGAAGCCCACTCTAAAAAGTGTTGACATGTCATTTTTTGCCCCCATCACAAATGCTGAGGTGGACATCCTAAGAAGGGAGAAAACTCCCTTTTATTGTATAAGATGTGCTTATCTAAAAGATACGCTTTGGTAGTAGTGATCATGATCGCATTATTGATTTACATAAGCAAAGAAGTTCCCAGAACGTGGATAATTTTTTCTTTTATATAATACTAACATGGATGTTAAATGTAATAAGCTTTAATGGATCTTCTTTTTCCAAAATTTACCTTTTAAAATTTTTCTAATCTGAAACTACATCATTTGCCCTTTTAAAAAAAATGAAACTACATCATGTAATATTAAATTTGTTTCAAATGTTATCCCATGATGTCTCTCTGTATTTTGTTTCTAATGGTGTGTTCCAATGGAACAAAGAACACAATTGATGACAAAAAAAAAAAAAAAACTTTTATCTTTATTCTTCCAAAATAAGTAAGTTACATTATAATGTTAGCCTAAAATAAAACTGTTATTATTTATAAAGAGTGTATATTGGATAAGCATAATGCATGGGCGTTGACTAATTCGTAAGCAGCAGGAACGTGGAATATATATAAAATAAAAGCCACGTGAATTTATATTATTAAATTAAAAAAACCACGTTGAGTTGTTAACTTGGGTTTTATTTAAAGTCTTGTTATGTGTTTTCTCAAGCTTCAACACAGGGTATCTCTCTTGATCTTTGTGATAACAACTTACGCCATGGGAACAAAGTTCTTAGCTCTTGGTTTGTCTTTGTGTCTTGTCCTCTCAAGCTTCTATCAAGTTTCTTGCCAGGTACGTCACACACAAAACATATTTTCTTCAACCATATTTATATATATATTACTAATTTCAAAAGCATTGACTTTTGGTGTTTAGGATGAAGGAACTCCAGGTTTGAGTTTGGATCTAATCGAGCGTGAATACCAAGGTAATCTTACGATATGTTGTCTGAAGAAACTCATAGTTTTTGTTAGGTCAAAACTGAAGAAACTAATATGTCTTATATGAACACAAAATCTTGTAAAATAACAATGGTATTTGGTTTCAGATAATGTCAAGTCTCTTCAAGGCAATGAAGGAGAAGATCAATGTAAGAGACACTTCTCTCTTGTTTCTTTTTTTTTTTTCTTTTTCTGCAAATTACTAAGACAATTAATCTCTTTGTTGTGTATGGAATCATCAGCTGGTGGTCAGAAAAACAGTACAGTGACGGTTAACAAGACTATCTCTCTGTCGATATCGGAAGAATCAGTGGAAACCCTTAAAGATTCTACTGTTACCTCGTCTCAGGTCACTTACTGTTTTATTGATTAGCTTGTTTGGATTTGGATTTGAGTTTAGGATGACTATGATCTAAAGATTCTTGCAAAGTAGTGAACTCTTACTTTGGATCTATAGGTAGGAGTTGTTACTGATGAAGGCGTTCAAGCTTCAAGTATGTTGGACCATATCGAACTTGAGTTCCAAGGCAAGTCAAGACATTTACTCTGTTTTTTCTTAAAAGTTGATTATGGATCAAAATCTTGACATGAAGGGATTTTACTTGATTTTTACAGCACATATCAATGAGCTTAAGAAGGCTGGATCTGATGGTATCAACAAGGTTGATGAATCTAAGGATGATGAAGAACTAGGTTAGAAACAAATACTCTTTTTCTTTCATCTAGAACCCTTTTTTTCTAAAAGAGTGTTTCTTATGCTGCTTTTGTAGTTTTAGCTGCTCAGAGGAAGAAAATGATGGAAGAGATTGAACGGGAGTTTGAAGGTACCTTTAGATGTTTCTGTCTAACTTCACATTAGTTATTTATACAAATGTTGTTGATAGATTCATGTTCTGACTGTTTGCTCTTGTTTTAATTTCATTATCTGATAATTACTTGCAGCTGCTGTAGCAGGATTTGAAAAACTCAAGATTGATGGTTCCACTCAAGGAAAAGATGATGAACAATGTACAAAACACACATTCTTCCTCTAGTACTTGATATGATCATTTTTTGTAATATTCTAAGTCCAAGTTCTCTGTTTTATATTCTTGTATTACAGCTGCAATGAGACAAAGTATGTTGGATGAGATTGAACGTGATTTTGAAGGTACTTTGACATGGTCTGCTAAATAAATTACTTGATACTGAAATATGTTTACTAACAATTAGTTTGTGTCTTCTGTTTCATTACCAACTTGAAGCTGCGACAAAGGGTCTTGAACAACTGAAGGCTGATGATTTAACTGGAGTCAATGATGCAGAACACGGTAAAAAAGAAATCTCCCATTGTTACTTTGTTTGATATTTACAAGTATTATTGAGTCAGATTTTGTGTGTTGTTATAGCTGCAAGGAGACAAAAGATGTTGGCAGAGATTGAAAGAGAATTTGAAGGTACCTTAGTACTGTTTAACCAGTATCTTCATTTTTTTCTTTAAGAAACCATCTTAGACTCTGTTTTTATCCTCTGTTTTTTCAGAAGCTACAAAAGGTCTTGAAGAACTAAGGCATTCCACTTCAAGCACAGATGATGCATCACACTGTAATAATTTCTTTCCTTACATTTCATGATACATCATTCTCAGCTAGAGAACTGATAGATCTCATTGTCTTGTTATAGCTGCAACTAGAACAAGTATGCTAGATGAGATCGAACGTGAGTTTGAAGGTATCTTGACATACTCCTAACTGGTTCACATTCTTTGTGGTGAGACTTCTTAGAAGTAAAGATTATGTTTAATCTTCTTCTACTTGCAGCTGCTACAAGTGGTCTTAAACAGCTAAAGATTAATGCTCACACTGTCCAAGTTGATGATAAAGAACAAGGTAAGAAACTCTCATCTCTAGTTTGATACTTTTTTGTCCCTCACAAGTTTCTGAAATAGATATATGTTATGTCTTATTTACAGCTGCCAAAAGACAGAGTATGCTGGATGCAATCGAACGGGAGTTTGAAGGTAACTTGACTTGCTACAATCAGCATCTTTAACTCTTTCTTGGTTTCAAGAAGTTCTAAAAATCTTTCCTCTCTTGCAGCCGTTACCGATAGCTTTAAACAGCTTGATGATCTCGCTGAGAACAAAGATGAGGGAGACCAATGTAAACTAATATCCTCATTTGAATCTTTTTGACGGTTGTTGTACATTTCTTGGTGTTTTTGTCTCAGACATGTCTTGTTGTCTTTGTTAACAGCTGCAAAGAGGCAAAGTATGTTGGATGAGATTGAGCGTGAATTTGAAGGTACTTTCAACATATCAGTATCCATGTTAATAATCTCTTATGTGGTTCCTAGATTAAATTTTGAAATCATTTCCTCTGTTTTACCAAAACTACTTTGCAGCTGCTACAAGTAGTCTTAAGAAACTAAACCTTGAAGATTCCACTCAAGGAGATAACACTGCAGAAAGTAATAACTTGTCCATCTACTTTTTATGATCACATTGCATCTTCCTTAGTATTCTGAAGAATGGTTTGACTTTTTTGTTACAGATGCAATGAGAAATAGCATGCTTGAAGCTATTGAACGCGAGTTTGAAGGTTACTACTTTCACATAACATTGAGATTCACACTGAATGATAATCTTTTTAAGAAGATCAATTATGAAAGTTAAATTATGTTTTATGTTCTTACTTGTAGCTGCTACAAAAAGTCTTGGAGAGCGGAAGGCTAGTGATTCAACAACCCAAGGCAATGATCATGATGAACACTGTAAACAACTCTTCTTTTACAGCTGTATAAAACTATGTTCCATGTTTGTTTATAATCTATATTGAATCAGATATTTGTATCTATGTTTTGTTACAGCGGCAAGTAGACAAAGTATGCTTGATGCTATTGAACGCGAGTTTGAAGGTACTTCAACACATATCCCTCTCTGAGTTTGAAGAAAACTTGAACCATTCTTGGCCATGTTTGCTTATGTATTCTTTTTTCCTGTTCCATGTTTCAGCTGCAACAAGAGGCCATGTAGAATATACTTATAAAGCACAAGGTAATAAGAATCTGCTTACCTATGTTCTTCTCAAAGCCTTCTGAAATAAACTTTAAAAACTTTTATACCCTTTTTTTTTGTTAAAAGTTGAAACTGAGAGAAGCAGCATGTTGGACGAAATCGAACGTGAATATGAAGCAGCTGCAAGTGCAAAGGCTTCTGGAAAATACTGTAAGAAACCACTTCTTCTGTTTATGTCATGTTTTTAATACTTTTTGTCTAAGACAGATCTAACATTAGTACACAAACCACTTCTGCAGTCACAGCAGCAGCTGCAAAGAATACACAAACCATTAGTACAGTGCATAAAACTTCTGGTGGATCCAACTGTAAGTAATCCACAGATTCTCACAAAACACATTTCTCTAAAATGGAACTAATCTCAATGTTTATATGTTTTTCTCCACAGCTGGTTTTAGCAGTCTTTTAAAGTCTACAGGTTAGCTTTAAAGCTCATTCTTGTGAATGTTCTTAACCAAATAAACTAAAAAGAGAGCTACTCTTAATTGTCTTCTCTATGTTTGTGTTTCTTGCAGATGGTGTGTGTGGTTGTTTTAACAAAGACAAAGATGGTCTTAAGGTAGACACAGGTTGTTCAATTAACATAGGGGAGATACTTGCTGAAGAATCAAACTTCCAGGTTTGTTATCTATATTTTTTTCTTTGAAAAAAAAATGGAAGGAGTCTCATATCTAAATCAGTTTCTTGATTTTTGTGCTTTGGTAGGGCTCAGAGACATCTAGCCTCACCAGTTCATTGACCAATCTTGTTCACACTCATAGACAAGAAACAAATTCAAAGGGAGGCACAGTCCTTGTCTCCGAATCAGAGAACATAGAGAGCTTAAAGCTAACCCTAAAGAAGCTAAGAGGTCTAAGCGCACGGGATCTTGTAAACCATCCCAACTTTGACGAGATCATAGAAGCAGGTACACGTTACGAGGTACTCAGCTCAGCTTCAATAGGTTACATCTCTTTGCTAGCCAAATACAAAACCGTCATTAAAGAAGGACTCGAGGCTTCTCAGAGAGTCCACGTCGCGCAAACTCGCGCCAAGCTTCTCAAAGAAACCGCGTTGGAGAAGCAGAGAGCCGTGGACGCAGAGTTCACGTTTGCCAAGACTCTTGCTCATCAGGGAGACGCGTTGTCTATCAAAATCTTTGCGATCAAGAAACTGTTGGTTAAGCTTGAAGCGGAGAAAGTGAACATTGATCTTAAGTTCAAGTCTACGGAGAGTAATCTAGCACGGCTTCTTAAGGAGGCTTCTCAGGCTTATGAAGAGTATCATGTGGCTGTGCGTAAGGCTAAGGACGAGCAAGCTGCTGAGGAGTTCGCTCTTGAGACGACCAAAAGAGCAGAACATATTTGGGTTGAGTTTCTTAGTTCGCTTAATTGAACTAATGAGGTTCTTGATTGTGGTTAAGACATGGTTTCAGGTAGTTGTGGTTCTTGTCTTGTTTTTCTTGGTGTTGTTTTGTTACAGACTTTGTTTGTTGGTTATATCAGGTGAGAGAAGTTGAGTATTTTCAAAGATAAGAGTGAATGTGTGAGAAATTTGTGATCACATATAATGTTTTAGCCCTCTAATAAAACTTTATTTCCAATTCTAGTTGATTAGAGCATATTATGGATCAGTATTTTAAAATGTATTTCTCGATATTAAAATATCAATATTTTAAAAGAATTCAAGTATTGAAATTTAATATTTTAAAATAATATTGTCAATAAAAATGACAACTAGTTAAAAAATTCCACCATCTTATATTTTTTTCCAAATGACTATTAAAATATATTAATAATTCATATATTAATATATATCACATTAATAAAAGTTAAAATATAATAAGTATAATTATAAATATATTTTTTACATCAACGTATATATCATATTTTATATATATAATCAAAATTAGTTGTAAGTGTGCATAAAAAAATACAAACTAATTAAAATAACAGCAATCAATTTTCTTATGGTTAAACGATTAAATTTTTATTTAAATTTATCGATTCCTTATATTAATTAACAACTTATTTTGACCAGTTTAAAATATTTAACTAACACAAAAAAATCCTAAAACATATTTAAATATATGCATATTTAACACTAGATGATAAGACACATATTTAAAATAATATAATATAAATTACAATTCATTTTTTATAAAATGTGAAATCAACTCTAGTGAAATAAAAAAAAAAATTTACATTTTGCAGATAAAGAGATTTGTGAGATCAGTAATATTTTATAAGGAAATATTTTATATAAACTGTTAGTAAATTAGTTAATAACTCCTATTTATTTCTTGAATGGCTCATCAATAATAAGACTTATAATATTTTCTGAAAGATTTCAAAAATGAATTTTAAAACTGATTTGATTATTATTTGTTCACAATCCTCATAATTTTGAAGAGTTCATAAACAAGTTCTGAATAGTTCATCAACTTATCTAAATGGTTCATAAAGATGTTTATAAAGACTTTTGTTTTGAATCCACATCAGCGTCAATCATTTTTCCTCCAAACAGAAAAAAATTAAAGTGAAAAATCTTAAATGTCTGAATGACTCATAAAAGTGTTCATAAAGACTTATGTTTATGAATCCATTACCTTTGAAATAAAGCACAGATTTAAGAAAAAGAGAAACAATACAAGAAATCTCATCAGAGAAATTTCACCAAAAAACATAAACTAGTGTAATTAGTTTTTGAAGGGTTTGGAGTATTTTTCTGAAGGGTTTTCAAAACCTATAGACAATGAGCCTTCCATAATCTGAGCTCGCTAAGAAATGTTATGAACTCTTAACTTGTTAATCTATTAAAGTCTAACACGTCAAAGTTTTACTAAAATCAATTACATAATCCAAATCAAACTAGCAGACTAAATTATACAATAGAATTGGTGTCACTGCAAAATTCTATAGTGACAAATGTGAGTTGTCATGTTTATGAACCGTTTAAAATTTTAAATTTTTTATGATGGGTTCAGAATTATTTTCAGAAGAGATCAGAAACATTTTTTGAAGGATTCAAAATTGATTTATGAAGGATTCAGAATATTTTTTTTGAAGGGTTTTGGAACCTTTCAGACTATGTTTCCGAACCCTCCAAAAATTATTTCTGACCCTCTAGAAAATAATTTCAAACACTTTAGAAAATGCTTGTAATTGTTTCTGAACCTTTCAAAAAAAATATTCTTAACTCTTTAAAAAAATATTCTTAATCCATCAGAAATATCCACATCTGCGTCACTGCAAAATTCTAAATGGACAATGTGAGTTGTCAGATCCGGTTTATCAGATAACTCATTGATTATGTATTATGTCCATAGTCGACTGATAATTTTTTTTCTTCAATCAAATAACTCATTGATTATATCCATAGTATAGACTAAGTTGTCAGATCCAGTTCATCAGATAACTCACTGATTATATTCGTAATAGACGGATAGATAACTCTTGAAATATCAAACAACATCATTGAATGAGAGAGCACAATTCTACAGCTTTTAGAAATCAATTTTGAACTCTTAAAAAATGTTTCTGGCCTTTTTAGAAATAAATTATGAGCCTTTAAATTATGAACTGTTCAGAAATAAATTTGGAACCTTTATTCAGTTTTGAACCTTACAAAAAAAATTCTACGTTTTTAAGAAAAAAAATATTGAATCCTTCAGAAAAATATTTGTACTTGATTCTAAATCCTTTAAAAAATATGATGAACCTTTCAATTTTTTTTTAACTCATCAAGAATAAATCCTTAACCAGTCATAATAAATTAGGAAGAAACTGAACGTGAATATAAAGCAGCTGCAAGTGCAAAAGCTTATGGAAAACACTTTAAGAAACCACTTCTTCTATTTATGTCATGTTCTTGTCGTCACAGGAGCTGCAATAGTTCGTCAACCATAAGTACAATGCAGACAACTCATGTTGGATCCCCAGGTACTGATTGTAGCTAATGTCCCTTCCTCAAATAATAATAAAGGGATTAATAGTAAATAAATCACACTGACTAACTAGAGATTAGTAAAAACCCTAGTTCAAAAACGCAGACGATTACCCGATTACTCGGCCGAGAAAACGTTGGTCGGGATCTTACCGTGGCGAGTTGATGCTGATCGGTTTCATTAATCGGTGGACCGAGTTTTGTCCGCGCCAGCCTCGTAATTGTAGAAATCGGCGAGTTAAAGCTATGAACCGAGTTTATTCAACCCATAAAACCAAAAAAATCATGTTCAAATCTTTACAATACAAAGAAGTTTTCAGTAATTTTTCTATTGGTGAAGTTAATATGTTGGAGTAGCCTTGTCCTATATAGTTACAACATATAGAAAAGAAGTGAGGAAGACGATTCTGGGTTCACATGGTAAAGCTTTTAACGAGATCTGCAAAAAAAGAAGAAGATTATTATTGAAGATAAACATGTGCCAAGCACGTGACTGAGAAATTAATAAAAAAAAACACATGATTACATATTTATTTCTTTCATTTTGAATTTTTTAGTTGTTTCTTCTTGAGTTTAAATGTTTCATTTATAGTATAAATTCATTGACAAATATTGAAACCATAAATATACAGATTATTTTTCCCAAAAAATATATATACCAACTACAACTTAAAATGTTAATTTATATGTATGAAATATGGTATTATACGTGTAGAAATATAAAAATTCCTCCTCGCATATTCCCCGATTTTTTTCCGATTTTTCAATAAATCGTTAGGTTTGGGTATGCTGCACGCGTAGCGCCTAACGAGTTTCCGAACAAGGGTAAAAACATTAGCAAAGCACCAAAATTTTTGGAGATAAGTAAGGATCATCAAAATATTCTCAACTTTGTATTTACAACCAACTACGTGGTGGATAACCACACCGCCAGATCTCAAGTTCCCTCTTCCTATCCAACGAATATAATCACAGCCACGTGTACCTAATATTATCGACAAAACGAACGACTAATAACAACTCACGTGTCATCACGATCCGATTCCATTATCCTTCTCGATCCAACGGACCCAAACCTCTCTCTCTATCTAATGGCGGATTCCGATAACGACTCAGGCGGTCACAAGGACGGAGGCAGCGCGTCGTCGCGCGAGCAGGACCGATTCCTCCCGATCGCTAACGTGAGCCGGATCATGAAGAAAGCGCTCCCGGCGAACGCGAAGATCTCGAAGGACGCGAAGGAGACGGTGCAGGAGTGCGTTTCGGAGTTCATAAGCTTCATCACGGGAGAGGCGTCGGATAAGTGTCAGAGGGAGAAGAGGAAGACGATCAACGGCGACGATTTGCTCTGGGCGATGACGACGTTGGGGTTCGAGGATTACGTGGAGCCGTTGAAGGTTTATTTGCAGAAGTATAGAGAGGTGGAAGGGGAGAGGATGACGACGACGAGTACAGGGAGACAGGGCGATAAGGAAGGAGGTGGAGGTGGAGGGATGTATGGGATGGGGCATCATTATCAAGGACACGTGTACGGTGGAAGTGGGATGAATTAGAGAATGAGCAAACCTCAAGCTTAGATTCACTATAGGCAATGTATTATGTAAATGTCATGTGTTTCTCCTTGTGTTGTTGTTTCTGACTTTGCTTTGGGGTTGATTCTTCTCTGTTTTTGATCAGAGAGCCATTCATGTTGTAACACGTGTTTGTTGATTCCATATCATGTACAAATTATTTACATGAAGAGTTGCCTGGTCTTAGAGAGATAAAGAATGATTGAAGAAATTTACTCATTAGAAGAAGCTGATGTATTATCTTTGCTTGTGTTTTTTTTTGCAGATGGCTTGTGTGGCTGTTTTGACCATGGCTTCTAAGTAGAGTGGAAGTCTCTTACCTCTGATACACCATCTCAGTTTCTTGACTTTGTTACATGTTTTTTGAATTTTGGTTTTTGTTGTTGGAGCTNTAAAGAATGATTGAAGAAATTTACTCATTAGAAGAAGCTGATGTATTATCTTTGCTTGTGTTTTTTTTTGCAGATGGCTTGTGTGGCTGTTTTGACCATGGCTTCTAAGTAGAGTGGAAGTCTCTTACCTCTGATACACCATCTCAGTTTCTTGACTTTGTTACATGTTTTTTGAATTTTGGTTTTTGTTGTTGGAGCTCAGAGACCTCTAAACACAATCACTGTCCAATCTTGAAAAGAAACGTTCGCAAGGGTAGCCACAGTACAAGAGATTTTGTGGATGTTTTAGTAAAATGTATGAGACCCTTAGTGTGTACTTGGATTATTTTGCTTTTGTACTGTAAGTTCGTGATTCAGGATATAACAAATTTCCCCAGTTCTTATCAAATTCCATGCTTAATCTTTGAAGGTTTTGCAATTCAAAGTTGTACTCACTTTTGTAATTTGGAATCTGTATTCTGTAGAAGCTCTGTTAGTTGGAAACTTTTATTACACGTGAAGGGATTATACAAGTGGCAAACACCACTAAGTTACAAAACTATATTGGATCATATCAAGAATTGATGTTCTGAATGTTCTTGATAAGCAAGTTGTCTGCCTCTAAGTTCCAGAAGCATATAGGTGAGAAGTCTTAGGCTCCTGTAGAAGACCAGAACTAAGTACTCGGATCCAGTCAGAGAGCTATGCACAGTGTGTGCAGGTGAGTCTCCAGCACTTTTTCAAAAGCCTACACTGTACATTGCCATGCGATTGGTCCACGAAGGCTGGCCTAGGGTTGATCTCCCAGTTTGTTTCCGGGACTCGGCAAAGAGATAAATTTATGAATCTACCCTGTAGGCTTCACATACATGTTCCAGCTTCCAAGTGAAGGTATTAACTGAACCATGTACTGTCACTTATCTACAGCACTAGCTTCATCATTGATAGTCACAACCCATGGAAATTTTCATCATCTCAGGGTTCTCTCTAATCTTACCCAGCTTCGAACAATAACTCAGAAGGCAAGTACCCTGCAAACGTTGACTCTTGAGCTAACTCTTTTAGTTTCATGTAAATCTCTTCTGATTTAAGATGTGACTTTTCTCCACAAACAAACTCATGAGAAACACCGTTTACTATAATCAAACTACACCCTGGTATCTTCTTGGTAGCTATATCCACCATCTTTCTTCTCACTTCTCGCAAATCATCCCATCTTTCACAAGCTGCATATATATTGCATAACAAAGCATATACAGCCCCATTATCAGGTTCCAACTCTAGAATCTTCTTAGCTGCCAACTCAGCCATTACTTCATCATTATGAAGTCTAGAAGCCCCGAGCAAAGCTCCCCACACAATCGAGTTTGGATCCATTGACATGTTCATTATCATCTCATACGCTTCCTTCACCATCCCAGCGCGACCAAGCAGGTCAACCATACATCCATAATGTGCTAAACTCAGCTCAATCCTATGATCACTTCTCATCTTCGAGAAGATGTTCTTTGCTTGCTCTATCATACCACTATGGTTACAAGCAGAGAGCACCCCGAGGTAAGTAATCTCATCTGGTTGTATCGACACGTCTTGCATTTGAAAGAAAACTTTAATGGCATCTTCACCTCGTCCATTATTGGCAAGACCAACAACCATCGCCGTCCATGTGAACTTGTCTCTCTGACACATTTCATGGAAAACCTTCTGTGCTTTCTCAGAACACCCACATTTGAAATACATATCGATCAAAGCGTTCCCTACAACAACATCGTTCTTGATCTTGTTTTTGTCTATGTATGTCTTAACCCATTCACCTATCTCCAAGGCACCTAGATGAGCACAAGCTGTGAGAACACTAACCATGGTGAATTCATCTGGTACCATGCCTGCATTTTGCATCTCACGGAAAATTTCCAGAGATTCATTAAAGCAATCAGCTCGTAGGTAACCATCGATCATAATAGTCCAAGAAATTCTATCTCTCACTGGCATATCATTAAAATACATCCTTGCTAACTCTAAATTCCCTATGTCAACAAACCCTTTAACAATAGATGTCCAAGATATCACATCTCTAGTCTTCATAGTGTTGAAAATCCTAACCGCTATATCCATTTCCCCACAAGCAGCATATGCATTAACCAGAGAATTCATCAACCTCAAACTAGGCTCTCTCGTACACTCACTAACATATCCATGAACCCTTTTACAGACATCCTTATCCCTAACCTTAGAGCAAGCAGACAGAACAAGAATTAAGGTAACAGAAGTAGGTACAACAAATTTTCTCTCCATCTCCTCGAAAAGTCTCAAGCTTTCTTCATATTGCTTCATCCTATTACACCCAGAGATCATCAAGTTCCAAGAAAAGACATCCTCTTTCCTTCCCCTATCAAAAACCCCACGAGCATCAATCAATCCACACAACGAGTACATTTGCACAAGCCCATTCTGCACATAAACGTTACAACCTAATCCGAATTTCACAACATGACAATGCAGCTTCTTACCACAAGCCAACGCTTCACCCAACTTAAGACCATTGAGCAAAAAGGGAAACGTGTGGCCATCAGGGCTCACACCTTTCTTCAACATACTTAAATAAAATCTAACTCCTCCCTCATCACAACCCACTCTCGATAAACCCTTGATCATAACGTTCCACGCAACCACATCTGGTTCAGGCATTTTGACGAACAACTTATATGCATAACCCATGTCGCCATTTAAGCGACTACACCAGAAGAGTAGAAGCTTGTTTTGGGTTATTGGGTTTGGTTGTAGACCTCGAATGATGATTTGGGAGTGTAGTTGCTTGAATTGGTCGGTTGTTTTGCAGTCTCCGAGGATGGAGATGAAATGAGAGTAGTCATTGAAGAGGACCTTAAAAACCGATGCTTTATGGTTAACTTGATTTCGAAGAAACATCTGTTAGCATCATTAAGCAGAATCAAGAGTGTAAGCAATATATTTAGATTTTTTATTTGAAACAAAAGATATATAAAAAAAAAAAAAAAAAACAAAAAAAAAAAGACAAAAGGATGGTATTTGAGCTCAGACGGCACTTGCTATCGTCATATTTGGTCAGGACGACAGCGACGGGCGAAGCCGTCACTTTTTAATTGTTTTATCTTCACCGCTCGAACCCGGGTCGTACCTCAAAGTTCATCTACCAGTCAACCACTCGACAAGAGTGACCTATTGTGTCAACTCCTACTCTATAATTTATTTAACATAATCAAAACGCATCGTTTTGACTCGGTGGGTAAACAAGAACACAACATATGAAAATTCCGACAATCTGAAGAGAGAAGAGGAATCAATCAAAGAAGTAAAATTGGAAGAAAGAAGATGAATCTCTACGCAGATGATCTCTCTCTTCTAGATTACAACTACAACGTCTCCGGTCCCTTCGGCGAACCGTTATCTCACCGTTTCATCTCTCCTGGCCCTTTCTTCCATGGCGAGGACGACGATTACCGCCGTAACATCAGTTACAGCCCCGTTAGAGCTTACGGCGGAGAAGAATCGAATAAAGAGCATCGGCATGACGGGAAGTCGCCGTTGCCTCTGGGGATGGATTGGAGTGATCCTCCTCGTCAATGGGTATGTTTAGTTTTGCAATGTTAGAGGTCTGTGTCGTAAAAAGATCTCAACTTTTGTTTTAAATTTTGAAGTTAGCAAACGTTTTTAGATTAAAATGTTTTAGTTTTTGAAATTGAAAGGTAAATGTCTTTCTTCTTGCATATCATTTTTTTTTATTGTTTGTTTGGATTTTGTTAATTAAACTATAGGAAGGACGGAACAGTGTTTGGCCACATGATGCTCGAACTGGTTGGAGTTACTGTGTTACTGTCCCTTCTTGGGTTGACCTTCCTAAATCAACTGTTTCTGATCCGGCTGTGGTGTGTATTTTATCTTTACACATTTGTTGATTATTTTGTGTACCAAACTGTTGTTACATTAATTATATTCCCATTAGAACAATCGTATAGGTGTCTTTCCTGTGTATTAGATTTTTGTTAAACTTTTACTTTCGTCCTTATCAGTTTTATAGAGTGCAAGTGGCGATACAATCTCCTGAGGGAATCACCTCCACTAGGATGATACTTAGAAGATTCAATGATTTCTTGGAGTTATATTCCTCAGTAAGTAGTGTTTACTTCCTCTGCCTTTTTCTTAATTCTGACTTACTCATTTGTTTATCTGTGGAACGGTTTGAAAATCATACAATAAACAACTATGACTTGCTTAAATATGATATTCATTCATTTTCTTTGGGTTACGGTGTTTTCATCTTTTATCTCCATTTCCCAGATTAAAAAGGAGTTTGTGAAGAAAAGGTTACCCCAGGCACCACCAAAGAAGAGGCTGAGGATGAAAAATCAGACACTTTTGGAAGAGGTAGATGTTGATTCTCTCAACTCCAAGATTAGTGACAGCGAAAATATATCCTCAAAATGTTTAGTTTATTGCAGAGGAGGCATTCTCTGGAAGATTGGATGAATAAACTTTTGTCAGATATCAATATATCTAGAAGTGCTATAATAGCAACATTCCTTGAGCTAGAAGCTGCTGTCAGGTCTTGTATGTGCTCCTCGTCTTCTTCTTTTTCTCTTGCTAGTGAATACAATGTCAAGCTGAAGTGAATTTATCCGAACTCTCATCCCTTTATGTTTTTGCAGCGTCTTCT
The DNA here is from genome assembly GCA_932364175.1 of Eruca vesicaria subsp. sativa. Classification (NCBI taxonomy): domain Eukaryota; kingdom Viridiplantae; phylum Streptophyta; class Magnoliopsida; order Brassicales; family Brassicaceae; genus Eruca; species Eruca vesicaria. The sequence continues at coordinate 22,744 of CAKOAT010200266.1, forward strand.
TTTGACGAACTTGATGTTGTAAAGCTGTCTGAAAGCATTTCATGTATTGTGCAAATGTAGTAGGTTGATTATTGTTTCTTCTGTGTCTCTTCAGATTTCAATGATGAATATCAAGAAAATGAAGATAGCTCTTTAGACAGTCGTTTGCTTCTACCTGACACCATTTCTGATGCTCCTGGTAGTTCGTCAGTTACCATGGATCATGTCATTGACTCTGCTGATGAAACATCTGATACCTCAAAGCATGACGAAGCTAGTCTCAAAAGTATTGTCTCAAGGAATTCAACTTCTGAAGATAATGTGACTGATTGGCATGAATTAATCACAGAATCTGGACTTCTTGATAATTCCAGACCTGATAGAGCTGCAGAAACTGGAGAGGCGTCAATATCCAGGGAACTTAACCAAGACTACATGAGTAGTCATGAAACTGGGAAGAATGTGGCTATTGTATTTCAATCTGAGGAGAAAAGTAAGTTAAAGAGGGTTGTTGGTACATTAGAGCAGAGACTGGAAACAGCAAAAGCTGACACGGAAGATCTTATCTCGAGGCTAAATCAGGAGTTAGCTGTTCGGCAATTTTTAACAACAAAGGTGTGCACCTTTATCACATAGCCCCAATATTTCCAATATCTTGTTCTGATTTTAGTGTTTGAAATTGGTCTCGTAGGTAAAAGATTTAGAGGTTGAACTTGAAACAACTCGAGAGAGCTGCAAGCAAGGGATGGAGCAAACAGTTCTGAAGGAAAAGGAAAGATTTACTCAAATTCAATGGGATATGGAGGAACTTCGCAAGCAATGCATGGAGATGGAATCATTGTTAAACTCTATCAAGGTTTGTCTTTCTCTTAGTTTCTTTTACAGATTGTTTCATGTGCATTTAACGATACATGTTTGGCTTACAGGACGAGAAAACACATATTGAGACTACAAATGAGTCACTTGTTGAAGAAAATCAAATGTTGCTGCAGCAGCTGGATGATTTAACGGACAAGTTTGAGAACTTGTATAAAGAGCATGAAGAGCTGGAAGTTAAATCAAAAGCAGAACTAAAGGTCCTTATCAAAGAGGTCAAGTCTCTCCGAACCACTCAATCAGAACTGAGAGTAGAGCTTAGCCACACGATAAAAGAAAAGCTGGAGATGGAGGTAAAAACATTACACTCTTTGCAGGATTTGTGATTCAAGTGTTTTGCAATTTGAACTCTTGAAATCTTATGCAATGTTCAGAGAATTGTTCAACGGGAGAAGGATAAAGAAGAGACTGCACAAACCGCAAACAAGAAGTTGATGCATGAGTATGATGTCCTACAGAAGCGTCTTCAAGAATGTAATGTTAAGTTCCACATCGAAGATGAGGGGAAATTAATAGTGGAATCATCATCTCTATCCGAAGGGATTGATCTACTAGCAACATCTGATAATCGAATAGGTCTTCTAATTGCTGAGGTAGGTTCAACCAATCACACTTCGATGCTGAGTTTATGTATATATGTTGATACATAAACTTTAGTGTTGATTGAATCTTATGATTGAAACAGACACAGCTTCTTTCAGAAGAACAAGGAGGAACAGGTGATGTAGTAAGAAAGATACTAACAGAGGTTCTGATTGATAATGCGAGATTAAGGAAGCAGATTAACTCTGTTCTTCGTTGCTCTTTGTCCGGACATGGAGTATCAGTCAGAGAAACCAGATCAGAACAAGACGAAGAAGTTGAAGAAGGGAGTGTTGATCTGGCAAGTACTGTTCTAAGCAAGATCCTTGAGAAATGAATGTAATTAGGTTTTTTATTTCGTATACATATAATGTAATCAATAATCATATACATGAAATCTTGTAATACACTTTTTTGTCATATATATGAAATCTTGTAATACACTTTTTGTCATATATATGAAATCTTGTAGTACACTTTTGTTGTGAACGTGATGGGAAAAACGCAAACGTAGTTTAAACGTTTTTTTTAAAACGTTTCAAGAACCAACGCATAACGTGATATGTGTGTTAGGTGGTTTGTTGTGTGTCTCTCTCTCTCTCTCTTATCCTCCTCTGTTCACGCCATTTACAAAACTGCTTGAAGACGGCAGCTTTGGAGAGATAGAATAAAGAAAGATGTCAGCTTTTGTCTTTGTTCCCACTATGGCTGTTGGAATCCCGAAGCTCTCTAGCTCGAGCTCTGCTCACCGGAGCTTGAAGCCAATGAAGAAAAAGACCATGAGTCGTGTCAAATTCGTGACTACCTTCCGAACTCCTTCACCAAGTTCAGGGACAAAACGGTCATTTCGCGTCATGGTTTCCGACAACAGATCGGAACAAGCAGATAACAACGGGCAAGGAACTCAGGTCAGTTCTATGTGGTAGAGGAAAGCTTGTTCTGTTTTCTTTTTTTTTGCAAGTGGGGTCTTAAAGAATTCAAATTTATTAAAACAACCCCTATTTTTACAATTAGATACGTTTTGGGATCAGATAATTAAAAGTTACAAATAAGCCCTCTTTTTTGACAATGTAACAGGAGGACTTGAGCTACCTGTTGAAGATAGGAGGTGGTTCTGTACTAGGCGCAGCTATAATCAAATACGGAAGCGTTTTGTTCCCAGAGATCACAACACCTAACCTCACTCAAGCCCTCTTCATTATATTTGCTCCTGTTGTAATCTCTGTTATACTTTTGATCAGATCTTCTTCCAAGAACCAGAACTAGCTCATCTCATTATGAAAAGAAAATTGTCTTGAAGAGTGTATAAGTTTCTCTATGATCTATAAATAAAAGTATTCAGCTTTTCAACAACACCAAAAGTATCTCACAACTTTTCTCTTTATATGTCAATGTCACACCTTACAAACTCCAATCAAATCAAAACCAATGTTACAAACGAAGAAACACACACACAAAAAGAATAAGCAACACCTCAGAAACTAAACCAATATGAACAGAAGATGGTAAAAATAAATGTTATGTCCCTAAAAATCTCTATTGTTGTTCTTCTGAGATCACATCTGCAACTTCCTCCTGTCTATATGGATTCTTGAAGAGAGGATTGGCCTCAAGTTCAGACAGTTTCTCCTTTGATTCAATCATTAGCATCTCCACCACTTGAGACATTGTTGGTCTCTTCTCCACCTCTGTCTGAACACACATTACACCAACCAAGACTAGCTTCTTCAGCTTCTCTTCCACTTTCTCTTCTTTCAGCTTCTGATCCACAATCTCACGAAACTTTCTCTCGTAAACAAGTGGTAACACCCACTCGGTTATCCCACGCTTTGTTGTTGCGTTTAGCCTCTCAATAGGTCTCTTACCACTAACCAACACCAGCAATAAGATACCAAAACTATACACATCTCCAGCTTCTGATTCTTTACCTGATGCAACACATTCTGGTGAGAGATACCCATTGTTACTTCTGGCTTTCGCAGCTTCGTCATCGCCAGCATCTAGCATCAGTCTACCATATCCAAAGTCCATAACCCGAGGTTCAAACTCAGAGTCTAGCAACACGTTGCTAGCTCTGACATCTCCATGGACTATACGCGGTGTTGCATGATAATGTAGGTAGCTGAGAGATAAACACTAAAAACGTCAGAAACTAAGAACATGTTAAAACTTGTTGTTGAATGGTATTTTAGAGCTTGAGACTCACGCAAGGGCCTGAGCAGATCTTATGGCAATATTTTTCCGAGTGGTGGAATCTAGAGAGCACTCTCCTGAATACTGCTGGCCATGAAGATTAGAGAAAAGGCTCAAGTTAGACATGTAGTCATATACAAGAAGACGTTCTTGTCCTTCAGCACAGTAGCCACGAACACTCAGCAAGTTCTTGTGACGGATACGGGAAAGAATCTCGATTTCAACAGCGAAGTCTATCTCTTCTTTGTTGCTCCATGCCTTGAGTCTCTTGACTGCAACCTGAGAGAACTCAAAGTACTTCTTTAGCATGTTGTAGATAACACAGTTTAGTTAAAAGAGGGAAAGATGTTTTGAGAGAGAGAATGAGAGATGAATGTACTTGTGAACCATCAGAGAGCTGACCCCAATAGACACTGCCGAAGCGACCTTCACCGAGTTTGTTGTCGTAGTTGAAACTGTTTGTGGCTGAGTGAAGCTCCTTCAATGAGAATATCTTCCGAAATGGCTCTGTTTCCACTTTCTTTTTCCTGTGTAATTGTGACATCAAACCAAACTTAACCTTAGTTTTGTCCCTTTTTCAGACCAATACATCAACAAAAACCAAGAAACAACAAATAGAGCCATTTCTGTTCTTCATCACTATTCAACGATCAGTGAAATTTTATTCAAAACAGAGTATCTATTTTTTTCTAGAAACTTCCAAGTTCCAACAAAGGAACAAACTTTACATTGAAATCATTAGACACAAAGGAAAAGCATGAAGATTTTAGCATAAATAGACTCCAAAACTGAAAAAAAAANCAAGAAACAACAAATAGAGCCATTTCTGTTCTTCATCACTATTCAACGATCAGTGAAATTTTATTCAAAACAGAGTATCTATTTTTTTCTAGAAACTTCCAAGTTCCAACAAAGGAACAAACTTTACATTGAAATCATTAGACACAAAGGAAAAGCATGAAGATTTTAGCATAAATAGACTCCAAAACTGAAAAAAAAATCTTAAAACACTAATCAAGAAGAACACTATAAACAGAGGAAAAAAGATCAAACAAATCCGTGAAGGAAAGAAGGAGAATAAACAATCATCGAGTCAGTGAATCACTCAAGAAGATAAACAGAGACGTACCCTTCAAATCCTTTTCCACAACAGCTAGTAAAAAGTTGCATCTTCAGAACAAAACCAACGGAAAAAAAAAAAACTGAAATTGAGCTTCCTTTGGTCTCTAGAACAGAGGAAAAGGGCACAAACAAAAAGGTGGCGCTTTTTGTGGAGAAGGTAACAGCAAAACAGAGAACAAGTCTTTAGAGTTAGCTCTAATCTGATAGAAAGAAGACTATTTATTTTGTTAATTTTTTTTTATTTTTTGCACGCTTACTTTTTCTTCTTGCAGAAAAAGGAACAAACTTTATAAAATAATAGAAAACAAACAAATAAAGCTGATAAAAACGAATTAAAAAAAAATTACCAAAAGAAGGAATTTAAATTTTGAATGTTAGTATAGGTTTTCTCGTATATTTTGAAAATGTTCTTTTATCTTTTACACGTTGACGAAATGTTCTTTTGGATTTTGTAGTTGTTTGTTGAGGGCCGGCTGATGATGAGTCACGACAACTCATCCTAACCTTTTATCCGGTGTTTCAAACATTAAATAGAATAAAAAAAAAACTGATGATGTTTCTGCAATCTCTTTATAACAAAATAGTAGTACTAAGAGCATCTCCAAAAAATACTCTATAACATGAATATGAAGTTTTTGGTTTTTCAAAATGAACTCTAAAACTTCAAATTTGAAGTTTTGGGTATTAAAACTTAAATATAGAGTGTCACTATTCAAAACTTCAAATTTGAAGTTTCATATTTTTATTTGTGTTTAGGTCCTTTCAATTATATATTATATTTATAATTCTCATATATTTTATGATTTATTATTTTAACCTTTAAATTTCATATCTCATAAATAATTCAATTTTTTATAAATTTAAATTTTACATATATGTTTTTTTTTTAAACAACAAGATAAGATTTAAAATAGTTAAAATTAGAACTAGACAACAATAATATTATAATACTTAATGTAGTATTTTATTTATAATTAAATATTTAATTATATATTTCTATTAATAATTTCATATTTTAGTGTAACATTTTATCATTTAATACTACTGTAATATTTTTATATATGTGCTAGTTATTTATAAAAGTTCTATGAATTTGAACTAATTATGACAAATATAAGGACCAAAGTATAAAATACAAATAGTTTTAAAGTTAAGTTTGAAATTTTGCTTTTAGAGCATAACACTTACAAATTTTATATACAGAGTTTTACAAACTCTAAAATAGAGTGTATTTTTTTAGATGCTCTGAACAATTTCAAATTTTGTTGTTGTTTATTTTTTTGAATTAAAGCAATATAACAGCATTACGATGATTAAATAGCTAGATTAGCGGGTCAGAAAGGGAATGTTTGCTCTCATCATAAAGTTCTATTTGATTGTGATGCTTCACTATCATGGGCTTCCTGCAGGAATCATATCCTAATTAATTGCAATCACTGATAATCATAATACTGTAAGAGTGTCTAAGTGATTGATCAAAATAGTTTTAGAAAAAATAAATCTGGTTTTAGAGTTTATTTCATAGATTCGTCATAATATGCAAACTTTTCATTATGTAATGTTATGCTAATTTATATACTTTTTTACATTTTTTATTGTTTCAATTCATCACATGAGATCAACAAATCAGAAATCTGAATAGATAAGAGGAATTGTATATGATAATGATGAGGCCGTAAATCAACACAACTATAAATAACGTACGTTAGAACTTTGAAAACATCCGTTTGTTTGAGTATCTCCAAACAATGCAAAACTATATGATAATTCATTATTTTAACTTAATATATAAGATTCAAAAAAGATAAACATCCTCACTGCCTCGAGGCTGCATATATCATTGACCAAGTTTGTTCAGTTCGATCCCCTCAAGCTCTTTTTGTCGGTGATTTGGGCTTGGTTAAGATATTGTAAAGTTTTGCTTGTAAATTGACTCGGGAAATGTATTTTAATTATGCAAAATGTGTTTTTTCCATGCCAGCTATAGATAAAGATTCGTATCTCTTTTTCATTGAGATGATTTTGATTAATTGTATTTAAGGAAGGGGGATATAGTCTACAATTTTGTTTTATATTTATAAGATGAACGTGTCATGATGCAAAAATCACAAACGGCCAGTCATATTGTATACTCTCATCTTTTTCAGCAAAGGATTATCCATCCAGTACTAGAAATGAATGGGGTCATTACATTCCAGAGCATATCAAACTACTCTCAAATGTGGATAGCACAATCAATTATAGGATATTTTAAGGGTGTTAGATGCGCCGAAAAAGTTATGGTCTTTCAGACAAAGACGCATAAGTAAAATTTGATGTCCTAATAAACCTTTTTATAGAGGCGCCAAACAGACAAAACATCCTCTATTGTTGAAGCTAGAACAAATGATATTGGTCTCTGTTTCTAAGCTCAACCACGTCCACGTTGAGTAGTAGTTAAACTCATAACAAATAATGGGCAAGACAAAAAACTTTTAGTTTTGTCATATGAGGTGTCAATGCCCAAACAGTTTTGCCCTGGCATAAGTAAGCCGATAAGTTCTTATCCCTAGCTTGGTCTTCCCTAATCTCAGTATCTTTGCTCTCTAGACAATAAGGCCGAGTTCAGCATGGTTAAGAAGTTCTGTTCAGTCAAATCTTAACGCCCTACACTGTCATGCACTACTTAATTCTATCTAGGAGAAAAGCTGAACATCATCAAGCTTAAAAGTGTTACGTTTTTCTAATTATACAATAAATACCCAGTATTTTGTCGATTACAATACAAAAAGAGCACACGTTTCACTATTCTTTTTTATAAAAACAATCTAAAATTTCTATATTTTCTTTCTTTTAAAGCACATGTTTATATATTCGTTTATTTGTTACCATTTACACAAAAATTATGATATCCAAAAGGTAAAGATAATCAAAATAAGCCATAAATCTTTTAAAAGTCGAGAATATAGAAAAATGAGTTATTCTTAGGTTCACCAACCAATAAGATGATGTTATTTTATATTTGATATCTTTTTCAAAAGGAAGTAAAATCTTGTTAAATTATATTATGTTTTTAAAATAAAAATATAAAAAATAAATAAAAAATAATAATATTAAAAAAATGAAAAAAAACTTTTTTAAAAAATATTTAACACTAAAACACTAAACCCTAAACCCTAATACTAAACCCTAAACCCTAATCCTAAACCCTAAACCCTTGGGTAAATCATAAACCCTTTGGGAAAATCTTATTCCTTGGATAAATTAATATTAACCAATTATACTATTTTTTTATTTATTTTTATCTTTTTATTTTAAACACATGTTTTTATTTTAAAGCTATATTAAAATATTTTTTGTTTTAAATTGTTTTTTGCAATTATTACTGTTTTTATTTTATTTTTATCTTTTATTTTAAAACATAATATAATGTTAAAATATTTTTTTATAGATTTTTTTTTCGTTTTTTGTATAGATTAATTTTTTATTAATTTTTTCAATTTTTATTTTAAAAACATAATATAACTTGACAAGATTTTGTTTCTTTTTTTAAAAGATATCAAATATGAAATAATATCATCCTATTGGTTGGTGAACTTAGAAGTTCACCATAGGAGATGAACCCAAGAATAAGTCATAGAAAATGTATGATATCCAAAAGGTAAAGATAATCAAAATAAACCATAAATCTTTTAAAAGTCAAAAATATAGAAAAGGAGAATATATATTAGCATTCTTGTCAAAGTCCAAATTCATTCCATATTATCATTACCATTTTCTTTTATATTTCTTTTAATATTTTTGTGTTACAGAACAATTTGTCAACTGTTATCTAGAATTTTAAAAACATTTATAATTATTTTTTACAGTTAGCTGATGTCGTAAATGACTAGAACTATCATGGCACTAAATTCAACACAAGAAGTAAATATTTTGTTTAAAAAAATAAAAAAATAAGAAGAAGACACGAGCTACACGTCAAAACCTAACCAAAGAACATTTAATTAGACAGCAGTAATGTACTAGATTCGCAACAACATAAATACAAACACTTAAAAATACGTCATTAATTTGTTTTAGATGAGCTTATTGGTGGAGTACAACGTATATTAATTTCCTTTTTTAGTTTGCATTTTTTTCTCTTTTAAATTCTTATCTACAGAATACACGTTTTCTAATAAAGTATTTCTATTAACATATATACCCAACAACCAAAAAAAAGCAGTACTCCCACTAAAAATTCCGAAAACGAGATAACATCAAAATAAATCTTTACAACTTGTATCAAAAATTAATTTTAAAAATAAATTAATTGATAAATAGGTTAACATGATGTCAAAAAAAAAATGTTAACATCATAGTGTAAGACTTCAGCTTTAATTAAAACAAAAATTGAATTTCACATTTTTGACAAATATAATTAAAGTAGATAATGACACTTGTAACATAATGACCACACATGAAAAATAAAAATAAAAAAGCAAATAAATCCAAAAAAAAAAAGGAAACTCCGAAAACGAGACAGCTTCGGCATAAATAGCCCCACGGCTCTCTCTCTCTTCTCTCTGTTTCGTCGCCTCTCTCTCTCATAGTTCAAAGTCAATTCAACAGGTATTACTTTAAAGAAAAAAACTCAACTTTTCCTCGGGGGCCTCCCTCGTTTGTTCTCGCACGTACGCTCCTGGGGATTCCCCTTTTCAATTCCATCGATTTGTCTCTGTTTCGACACTCCTCTGTTTTTAGATCTGTAATGAGTTTTTGCTTTTTTTTTTTTATTGTAATGTTTTAAAACCCTAATTCTCGTTGTAGTATTGAGATCAAGAGAGAGAGGAGAGGACATGTCGTCTCTCAGCAGAGAACTCGTCTTCCTGATTCTCCAGTTTCTCGACGAAGAGAAGTTCAAAGACTCTGTTCACAGGTCCAATTTCAAACTCATTTTCATTGAAAGTCTCAAACTTTTATTTGTGTTAGTTCTGAAGCAGTGTTAAAGCTTTGAGCTTTTGTCTTTATAGATTTGGGTTTAGTTGTGCTGAGTCTTGTATTGTTCTGTTTCTGTAGGTTAGAGAAGGAGTCTGGCTTTTTCTTCAACATGAGGTACTTTGAAGATTGTATAACAGCTGGTGAATGGGACGATGTGGAGAAGTACCTTTCTGGATTCACTAAAGTTGATGATAATAGATACTCTATGAAGATCTTTTTCGAGATTCGTAAGCAGAAGTACCTTGAAGCACTTGACAAGTAAGTGTGTTCTTGCTTCACTGACTTGAAGGGAGATGAGGATTGTAATTTATTCTTTGTTCTTCTTTTGGTTTTCTTTTGCAGGAAAGATCATGCAAAGGCAGTAGAAATCCTTGCTAAGGAGTTGAAAGTGTTTTCAACATTCAATGAAGAGCTTTTTAAAGAGATTACCATGCTTTTAACCTTAACTAACTTCAGGTAGAAGCTTAATTTTTTTTTTTTAGCTTTGTATTATGTTTGTCCAAAGTGTAAGTATGGAAGAGAGAAATGTCAAATATAATTTCTTTACTGTCTCAAGGGAAAATGAGCAGCTTTCCAAGTATGGGGATACTAAGTCTGCAAGAGGTATTATGCTTGGGGAACTTAAGAAACTGATTGAGGCAAATCCTCTCTTCCGGGACAAACTTCAGTTCCCAACTTTGAAGAATTCAAGATTGAGAACCTTAATAAATCAAAGGTGCGTTTAAACTATGTTGCAAGCTTTTTTTTTTTGTTTTGGTGGGACAACTAACTGAATGTGATTCTGCAAAAAAATTGTAGTTTGAACTGGCAGCATCAGCTTTGCAAGAATCCAAGGCCTAACCCGGATATAAAAACACTTTTTGTTGATCATTCTTGTGGGCATCCAAATGGTTCTCATGTTCCTTCTCCTGCAACTAATCATTTGATGGGTTCAGTCCCTAAAGTTGGAGGCTTCCCACCACTAGGTGCTCATGGTGTAAGTTTTATTAGCATAAAGATTTTTTGTATTTGATTATATATTAGCAAGTGAGTTCAACTTCTTAGTCTATATGCATATCTCTTGGTTCAGCCATTTCAGCCTACACCAGCTCCTCTTACAACATCTCTTGCAGGATGGATGGCTAATCCATCTGTATCACACCCTGCTGTTTCTGCTGGGCCTATTGGCCTAGGTGCCCCCAACAGTGCTGGTAATGTTTTCATAACTAATTTTTATCTTCTGATCTATCAGTGTTGGAGATACATTTCCTAGATTATTATTTATGTGGCTATCGGATTGACATATGCTACCATTAGTTGGGTGGAGATCCCTTTGATTAATATTCTGTTTGCCAATTAGATACCTCATCATAATCTGTATTCATGATTTCCTCCTGACAGTGTCTATGCTAAAGCGTCCCAGGAGTCCTCCAACTAATAGTCTATCAATGGATTATCAGACAGCAGATTCTGAAAGTGTATTGAAGAGACCCAGACCCTTTGGTATATCAGACGGGGTATTAACGACTGCTCATTCAATTTATTTAGCTTAAGTTCTCATCCCTAATATCTTAGAAGTTCACAGTTTTTTCTTTGAACATATTTCAGGTTAATAATCATCCAGTTAATGTCTTGCCAGTCACATATCCAGGGCAAAGCCATGCTCATGCAACTTATTCTACTGATGACTTGCCCAAAACTGTTAGCAGGGTTTTGAGTCAGGGTTCTGCTATTAAGAGCATGGATTTTCATCCAGTGCAACAAACTATGCTTCTTGGTTAGTTTTCACCACCGAAGCATTCATCAGTCTTAACTCCTATGAGTTATGATGGTTTATCCCATAGCTACCAGCATGTATATTTTTTTTTCAGTACAATATGTTGATTTTATCTTGCTTTTAACGGTGGATTTGCATTGGTTTCATAGTTGGCACCAATCTTGGTGATATTGCAATATGGGAGGTGGGTAGCAGGGATAAGCTTGTTTCTAGAAGCTTTAAAGTTTGGGATCTAGCTGCTTGCACTACGAATCTTCAGGTATGGTTCATCTCTTATTAATATAATGTAACAATTAAAAGATAGACCGACTTAGATTTTTTTTCCAAGTAAGATCAAAACTCTGTGGATTAGTAAGGAAGAGATCAAGGTCAATAACTAGTTATCTGAAGAACTCTTAAATTTTTTCACTATGGAAAAATACTATATCACGGACATGTTTTCCTTTTGCTGAACTGTTGTTTGGTCTCTTTCTTGTGCATTAGTCTTCACTTGCTAGCGAGTATACTGCAGCAGTAAACCGAGTCATCTGGAGTCCTGATGGAGGTCTTCTGGGTAAGCCATTCTATGATCTTGTGATCGTACACTAGAGTCAATTATTTTGTCCCTTTTGGGTTTTGGGCTGGTTATTGTATAAACTATATGATATATCTAGCGCTTCGTAATGTCTACTTCCTATTTTAGGTGTCGCATATTCTAAGCATATTGTGCATATCTATTCATATCATGGTGGCGATGATCTGCGGAATCATCTAGAGGTTTGTCTCTTTACTCACGACTTTATATTTGATATACGTTTGCATTAACTTCTGTATCTTTTCCTAGTCAGTTACCATTCGGCTTATGTTTTCTTCTTTATATGATTGTTGTATGTATATCACATAGGCAGGGAAGAATGTATAGTTCTTGGTTTATATATTTGTTCTTGTCTATAGGCTTCTACTAATATTGTCTTTTTCTCTAGGGTTCCTATTTGTTTTAATCTATGAACAGCGTTCTTAGATGTTTGTTTTTGTTTGCTTACCGGTATAGATTGATGCTCATGCTGGTAACGTCAACGATCTTGCTTTCTCCCAACCAAACCAGGAATTATGTGTTGTGACTTGTGGAGAAGACAGGATAATCAAGGTTTGAATCTTGGAATACGTTTTCAGAGTTGGATAATGGCCTAATGAGAGCATTCTGCTTATGTAAATACTTTTGTACAGGTCTGGAATGCTGTTACTGGAAATAAATTGCACACATTCGAAGGCCATGACGCACCTGTTTATTCTGTGTGCCCACACCAGAAAGAGAATATTCAGGTAGTTTAATATATGTAACGTGTCTCTTGCTCTGTTTTTTAGTGCACTCCATAAGATGAAATTATCAATTTACCTAGTGTCTATTTCGAGTGCTCAACACTAACATTTTATGCATCTATTTTACAAAATAGAAGCATCTGTAGCACATTCTGAAACTCAATATCTATGATGATTCCTTGCGTTTTTATGTATAGCGATGTGGGGAAGTTTATTCTTCTTGATATACATATTTAGTCTGTGTGCATGCTTCACTTCATCTCTCTTTGACCATATGATGGAGATTTTTTCTTTTTGTCAGTTTATATTCTCAACAGCTGTTGATGGAAGGATAAAAGCTTGGTTATATGACAACATGGGTTCTAGAGTGGATTATGATGCCCCTGGTCGATCTTGCACAGCAATGGCCTATTCTGCTGACGGAACTAGGTAACTGAATCTCTACTATTCTTGTTATGCTAAACCAGTCCACCCTTCTTCTCATGTCTCTTTTATCTTCTCCTTTGTTGTAGATTATTCTCTTGTGGTACTAGTAAGGAGGGTGAATCATTCATTGTTGAATGGAATGAAAGTGAAGGAGCTGTGAAGCGGACTTATCTCGGATTAGGGAAACGGTCTGTAGGGGTTGTTCAGTTCGATACCTTGAAGAATAAATTTTTGGTAGCTGGTGATGAGTTCCACGTCAAATTTTGGGATATGGATAGCGTTGAACTCTTGACTACAACAAATGCAGACGGGGGATTACCGGTAATGGTCTATTTAGATCTTTAGTTGTTATTGGTCTATTTGACATTTTTCTAACTTAATATTTTTTCAGTCATCTCCTTGCTTAAGGATCAACAAAGAAGGAACTCTGTTGGCCGTTTCAACTGCTGAGAATGGAATTAAGATACTGGCGAATGCTGAAGGTTCAAGGATTTTGCACTCCATGGCAAACCGTGGCCTTGAAAACTCTAGAGCTCCTCCTGTGTCAGCTTCAAAGGTAGGAAAAAAACTATCATTATATCTTATATATTTTTCTATATGTTGATGCTATTGCAGAAAAGTAAAAGTAAATGCATGATGTTGTTCACAGGGTCCTATTGTTGGAGCATTTGGGGCTCCAAGTTCAAGCACTGGAATGAGTCTATCAATGGCTGAAAGAAGTGGTCCAGGTGCTGCTGTTACTGGAATGGTAATCCAACCTGTGAAATATTTTAAGATATTTTGGATAATTGACCATTTAATTGGATATCTAGTGAAGTTAGCAGAGATCAAAGTGTGATTGTTGCTAATTTATTTCACAATCTTTTGGTTGTAGAATGGAGATAATCGCAGTCTGTCAGATGTTAAACCACGAATCACTGATGACGCAGAGAAATCAAAAGTTTGGAAGCTGGCAGAGATTAGTGAACGTTCCCAGCTTCGTACTCTGCGGCTTCCTGATACCCTGCTACCAGCAAGAGTAAATATCCAATCTTATCTCAAACACGTTGCCATTATTACTCTCTCCTATAATATTTGTTGTGATGTCATCTTGTTTCTGGTTACAGATTGTTAAGTTAATATATACAAACTCTGGAGGTGCCATATTGGCATTAGCGGAGAATGCACTACACAAACTATGGAAATGGCAGAAGAGTGAGCGGAATGTTTCGGGAAAGGTACATCATATCCCTTTGTGATACATCATCATCTAGTGGTGATTTTGACTCTCATGCTTTATATGGTTTTTATGCGTGTTTAGGCAAACAGTAATGTCCCACCACAGCTTTGGCAGCCAACTAGTGGAGTACTAATGACAAATGACACACGTGAGGGAAACAAAGAAGACGTAGTTCCATGCTTTGCCCTCTCAAAGAATGATTCTTATGTCATGTCAGCCTCCGGAGGAAAAATTTCCTTGTTCAACATGATGACTTTTAAGGTCCCTCTCCGTTTCTGAGTTACGTCTCTTACAAGCTTCGAATTTACTCACTTATATGCCTTTGTTTTAATTGCAGACGATGACTACATTCATGGCGCCTCCTCCAGCAGCGACTTCTCTCGCCTTCCATCCTCAAGATAATAACATTATTGCTATTGGAATGGATGATTCCTCTATTCAAATCTACAATGTTAGAGTGGATGAGGTAAGTGCATAAGACTTTTATTCATCTTTCATAAAATGAATATTTCTAACAACTTTTGGCTTGTAATGATTCATGTTAGGTTAAAAGTAAATTGAAAGGTCATCAAAAGAGAGTGACTGGTTTAGCATTCTCAAACGTTTTAAATGTACTTGTATCCTCTGGTGCTGATTCTCAGGTATGCTACATTGCCTGTTTAAGTTCCCTGCTCCATTTATGTTCAGATAAAAGATCTTGAGTGATTGGTTTTTATGTTTAGCTTTGTGTGTGGAGCATGGATGGATGGGAAAAGCAAGCTAACAAACAGATACAAATTCCCAGCGGGCATTCGCCAAATCCACTTTCTCATACACGTGTTCAGTTCCATCAGGATCAGACACATGTTCTTGTTGTCCATGCCAGCCAGTTAGCCATATATGAGGCTCCTAAATTAGAGAACGTGAAGCAGGTCTGTTGCTACATTGTTCTATAAAGCTTTGAATTTAACTGTTTTCTGAGTGTGTTTCAAGACTTGATCTGTTACTTTCTCTCTGTTACTCCAGTGGATACCAACGGAGTCAAGTGGTTCAGTGACAGATGCTGTATACTCATGTGATAGCCAGTCCATCTACGCAGCCTTTGATGATGGAAGTGTGAGTGTCTTGACGGCAACGACACTGCAACTGAAGTGCCGCATTGATCCCAGTTCATATTTGCCTTCAAACCCGAGGTAATGGACCCTCTTTATTGACCAATACAACATCTTATGACAAGTAGCCAACGTAATATCAGTAACATCTCCTCTCTGTTGAACAGCTTGAGAATATATCCAGCCACCATCGCAGCACATCCCTCTGAGCCAAACCAGTTTGCAGTTGGGCTTACTGATGGCGGTGTTCATGTGATCGAACCACCAGGACCAGAAGGGACGTGGGGAATGTCTCCACCACCAGAAAACGGTGCAGGACCTAGCGTCTCCTCAGCACCAGGGTCAGATCAACAGCCGAGGTGAGGTCAGGTCTGAATCAGCAAAGCTCAGCACATAAGTTATTGTCATACGCTATGAGAGGAGAGCTCTGCGACTGTAGGTTATATATCGTCTTACTCATTCATAGGTGAAGCAGTAGCAGTATAGTGTCGTCTATTAATTCTAGTGTTTTTACTTTTGAGATTATTCTTATCATTATCCTATAGTTTCCTTCCCAACAAATCTGTTTATTTCGATATGAAGGTTTGTGGACACAAATTGATTTAGCAAAATTTTTTTGAGCTTCAGTGCTTCACTATGGGACTCAACGTTAGTGGCCAAACCAATAGGCTCATGAAACTCAAACTTTATGATGATTGTTATGCCACTCAAATGTCAAGAGTCATTGCCTACAAGATTCATCACCAAGATCTGTGCTTATTTCATCGTGAACTGTGAATATTTTTTAACAAATTGCTTAAAATCCTACAAAACATGATTAACATGTCGTGTCTACGACAAAATTGCTTAAGAATAGGCCAACGAAAAGATTGAACAAACGTAATATAACCAGATTTAAGCATTGGCAGTTTTCTTAAGAACTGAATATTCATTTTTAGCATATTTAACCATTTGTTTGTTTGTTTATTTGTCCCACAGAAAAAAAAAAAAAAACAAATCGTTTGTTTGTTACTTACCAAATAAAAACAGAAGGAAAGTTCAAAGCTCTGGTTTCAGGTAAACCATATTGCACGTAACATATATTTATGTGAGAGAGGCTAAACGAACGATCAAGAACACACAAAAAAGAAGAAGATGAACGTTAACAACAACATGATCAAAACCCTAGGTCGATGGTGTCTTGTTCTACAGGCTATTATGATTTCTTCCAACACCGTGGCTCTCAAGGAACCAGACTACGTAAACATGAACATAACAATCCGTAACGCAATGACGGGGCTAATCCGCCCAGAGATTGTTTATAGATGCCAGTCTAAACGCAAAGACTACGGTTGGCATCGACAAACAAAACCAGGAATGCAGTTTTCATTCCCAATCATTCTCATAAAAGGTGAAAGCAAGATACCTGCTATTCACATCTGCTATTTCCGGTCAGCCCTAGGAACCGCCACACTCGTGATTGAAAACACTTATCTTGACGCTGAGATGTGTCCTAAATCTTCATGTGCTCACGTAGCTACACCCAAAGGGATCGTGTTTAGAGGACTTGAATGGGATTTCAAAACCGTGTTTCCTAAACTCAAACCAGTTGAGTATCTAGAGTTGCCGTGGACACCTTGGCCTAACAGAACATGAATATTTTGTTTCTTTTGTATTGCATGTAACTATATACTATATTTAGCGGTTGATTTTTGATGAGTTTAAAATGATTTGGTCACCAAAAATATATAATTTTCTCAATTCTAGTTTAAAAATTGAAGATTAATGATTTACCTTTTTTATAACCACCTTAAAATATATAAATTTGAAAAATTTATATGTTTCAAGATATCAAACAAACTCTTGAACAAAATTTAAAAGATTCGTTGTGCCAAACTACTAACAATCATTTCTTGATTTGGATTGTAGAGCATCATCCCTCTTCATTGTTTTATCAATCTCTTTATTCTTTGCAAAAGAGTCAATGAACAATCTCATTGGCTCAATTCCCAAGCATTTAAAACCCTCCCTAGTAGATAGTAAATTTGGTAGTTTCCTCAGCAAATGTAGATAGTCCAATAGGTTGCATGCGTTTTGTGGAGAATCAGAGAAAGTTCTCCAAAGTCGAGATTACTTCAGCTTCAAGACCAAGTATTCCAAATTGCTCATCCATCAGCTTTGGAATTGCAAACAGTCACCAAGAGATTCCTTGCTTTCTCCATACATATAACCAGCTGAACCATAAAGCTTTATTTGCTTGCACAACATTTGATTATTTTTTTCTCAATTTAACCAATGTCGCATGAACTTGTCCCATTGTTCCTTATATTAGAGTGAATTTTTGATCTAGCAATTAACAGGGAAAGCAAAAAAAAAATGAGGGAAATGTTAAAATAAAAATTTGAAAAAGTAGGGGGTGTTAGTTTCTTGATTAAAAATGTTTTTGTTGTTGTTAAAGGGTGTAATTTCTCATATATTATTTAATATAATGAATAACCTAATCTCTCAACACAATTTCTATTGGAAGATAATAAGTAATGAAACACGTTGTCCAATTGCATTTCAATTGTCTTTTCTGGCAGTTATGTTGTTAATTTATATTATGGAGAAATTCATTACCATGATATAGAATATTTATCTTAAAAAATCTATATGTTTGTGTATATATGTATATACAAACACAAACAAGACCAACACAACCAATTCTCAACAAATAAGGTAAATTGGTCTTAAATGTTAAAAATGCTTAGTTAAGAAGACAAAACATATTAGTTCCTGAATTCCGTTGAATCCTGGAATGATAAGGACATGATCGATTGATGAAATTTGATGTTGCATAATATGAGAAAATCCAATATCTTGAGTTCAAGAGTTTTTTTTCAGGGATTGGATGATTTCGATTTTGAGTGGTGAATTTTGTTTTGATGTATCTTGTAGACGTGGAAAGAATTTAAGAGCCTTGACGTAGGTTTTGAACCTGAACTTATGTTCAACCGTATAAACGAGAAATAATTGAATTCTGTGATATATTTGTATCAAGACAATAATAAGAAAGCTCTATGGTAACTTCAAAATAACGTACACGTTTAGTCAGGTCCGTTTCAATTGGAGTCATTTTAAAGAAAGTAAACGTAACTAATTAGATTTCAGTTAATTTAAATATGTCCAGGCTATACATTTTCAAAACAAAACCAAATTAATTAACTAGCGAATCGAAAACCACTGCCTAAATTATGTCTCTTGCTCACCATCTCCTCGTATTTTTCAGCCAGTGAGTCAAAAAGAATGTCAGCGCCAACTCCGACAGCGAGATCGATCGTGTACTGCCCTCTAGTCCCAAGCAGCCTGATTGATTGTAATACATTGAGAAAGTCAAAAAGCAAGGATAATCTCAACCTCTGCATTCTTCTCATGTCCAAGGATGCTATCATTGACCCGGCGACATGGCCTGAGTAAAAGAGGAAGAATGATATGTTGCCTACCGAAAAATGTACCCCTGATCCTAGAAAATCATGTTAAGAAAATATTTAAATATTTTTCCAGGATTGTATTTATCTTATCACACTAAAAAAGAGTTGTTTAGAACATCAATATATACTATAACAAGATGGCACATATAAATTCATGTGTTGATGTTATATCACAAAAAGAATAATAAATATATTGGTAGAACATCTCCAAACTTTTTTTAACACTAAAGATTTATATTAAAATGGAGGAGTGATCATTAAGATCAATACAAACTATATTAACATCTCCAAAATATATTTTAAAAATTTGCTACAATATATATAAAGAGAGAAATATGTTGACTGGAACCTGAGGAAGAGGGAGCTGAGTAGAGTAACCAAGAATGCCACAACAAGTAAACATGAAGCAAGCCAAGATGATCGCTCGTGGTCGGCCTTCCATCAACCATGTCCATACAATATACGTCATTTTCATCCCTACAAAGACATGTCTCCACGGCCCCCAAAATTTAAATCGTTAACACCAAATGTCCAATATAATTAAATTAACCATTCTCATTATTTGCTAGTCAGGACAGACATTCTAAAAAAAAATGGATCAACGGGCAATTTATTAAGAAAAATAATAAAATTTCGGTTTTAATAATTTAGTAACTTATGTTTATGTACATTATCTCTTAAAGTGTTGAGAGCCTTATGTTATTGTTTCACTTGTCTGTGTCCCGCCTTTACATATGGCATGTGATGTTTCCCCAACTCATCACCATGTGTACCTTTTTATTATGTTTAAAACTTTTAAAGTTAAAAAGAGTCTAAACTGAGTATTTTAGGTGAGACATGAATATATTTTTAACCCTAAGTTTCTTACGACATACCGAAAAGGGTCGTGTTTAGAGGCCTTGAATGGGATTTCAAAACAGTGTTTCCTAAACTCAAACCAGTTGAGTATCTAGAGTTTCCGTGGACACCTCGCCCAAAGAGAACGTGAATATTTTGTTTCTTTCTATACAGCATGAAACTATATACTCTATTTAGAAATTCATAATTAGTATGTTACATACAATATCTTGGTACAAAGCCGTTTTCTAACTTTCAAAGCTCCGAACATACACATCAGTGTCATGTATGATATACTTTTAAATCTAGATTAGTTAACTCTAATGATATAAATATATTTTATTTATTTAATAAAATTTATTTTGGTCACTTGATATGTGGAAACTATTTTGTAAGAAAATAATTTTTAGTGATATTCTAAAGTATTTCTTTATTTTTTTGTTTAGAACGCCTAAACCGCTTCCAAACACAGCTTTCAAGAGGACAAACAAGAAGAGTTTTACTTGGTATGAAATGTTCCGAGACTTGTCAAATTCAGGTCGGGAAAGAGAAGAACTCAAGCAAGCAACCATTGCATTCCAATAAGTTGCATGAGTTTTGTCGAGTCTCAGAGATGGAAGTTCTCAAGTATCGAGATAACTTCAGCATCATGACTGTGAATACCTAGGTTTTCTATCCATGTATTCCAAACTGTAATCCAACATTTTTGGAATTGCAACAATCACCAAAGAGCTTCCTTGCTTCCTTCCTATAATCAACTGAACCATAAAGCATGATTTGCTTGCACAAAATTTGATCTTTTTTAAACAAGCACCAGTGTAACCAGTTCTCAACAAATACATTAACTTGGCCTATAATGTTAAAAAATTCTTAGTGAAGAAAACAAAAATTACTAGTTCCTGAATTTCGTTGAATCCTGGAATGATGTAACATGATCGATTGATGAAATTTGATGTTGCATAATGTGAGAAAATCTGATATCTTGAGTTCAAGATTTTTTGTTTTGTAGGGATTGGATGATTTCGATTTTGAGTGGTGATTTTTTTTTTTTGATGTATCTTGTAAGTGTGGAAAGAAAGATGAAAACACGTTCAAGACAATAAGAACTTATGTTCAACGGTAAACGAGATCGATGAGTAATCTGAAGTTGTCTGAATATGTGTATCAAGACAATAAGAAACTGCTATGATAACTTCAAAATAACGCATATGTTTAGTCAGGTCCGTTTCAATCGGAGTCATTTTAAAGAAAGTAAATGTAACTAATTAGATTTCAACTAAATTAAATATGTCCAGGCTATACATTTTCAAAAGTAAACAAAATTAATTAACTAGCGAGCCGAAATAAAACTAATACCACTGCCTACATTATGTCTCTTTCTCATCAGCTCTTCGTATTTTCCAGCCAGTGAATCAAAGAGAATGCCAGCGCCAACTCCGACAGCGAGATCGATCGTGTACTGCCCTCTTGTCCCGAGCAGCCTGATTGATTGTAATACATTGAGAATGTCAAAAAGCAAGGCTAATCTCAACCTCTTCATTCTCCTCATGTCCAAGGATGCTATCATTGATCCGGCGACATGGCCTGAGTAGAAGAGGAAGAATGATACGTTTCCTACCGGAAAATCTACCCCTGATCCTAGAAAATCCTGTTAAGAAAAAATTTAAATATTTTCCAGGTTTGTATTTATCTTATCACACTACAAAAAAAGGAGTTGTTTAGAACATCAATATATACTATAACAAGATGGCACATATAATTCATGTGTTTATGTTATATCACAAATAGAATAATAAATATTTTGGTACTCCAAACTATATTTTAAAAATTTGCTCTAATATATATATAAAGAGAGAGAGAGAGAGAAATATGTTGATTGGAACCTGAGGAAGAGGAAGCTGAGTAGAGTAACCAAGAATGCCACGACAAGTAAACATAAAGCAAGCCGAGATGATCACTCGTGGTCGTCCTTCCATCAACCATGTCCATACAATATACATTGTTTGCATCCCTACGAAGACCTGTCTCCACGGCCCCAAAAATTTAAATAGTTAACACCATAATGTCCAATATAGTTAAATTAATCATTCTCATTATTTGCATGTGGTCAGGATAGACATTCTAAAAAAT
Source organism: Eruca vesicaria subsp. sativa (assembly GCA_932364175.1). Lineage (NCBI taxonomy): Eukaryota > Viridiplantae > Streptophyta > Magnoliopsida > Brassicales > Brassicaceae > Eruca > Eruca vesicaria. Next base: position 44,662 of record CAKOAT010200266.1, read on the forward strand.
TTGGATCAACTATTAAGAAAAATAATAACATTTCGGTTTTAATAATTTAGTAACTTATGTTTATGTACATTATCTCTTAAAATGTTGAGAGCTTTATATTGTTTCACTTGTCTGTATCCTGCGTTTAACATATGGTATGTGATGTTTCCCTATCACCATGTGTGCCTTTTTTATTATGTTTCAAACTTGTAAAGTTAAAAACGGTCTAAAATGAGTATTTTAGGTGAGACATGCAGAATTGAGGGTACTCAATAAATATATTTTTAATCCTAAGTTTGTTACGACATACCGTGTTGAGAGCAGCTAAAACGGTGTTAAGATAAGGTGAAGAAGCCAAGAGGCGATACAGAGAGCGCGTCGCCACAAAACCAATATCGAACGGTTCAGAACTAGCCGGAATCATCTGGAGCATGTACTCCTCTACGGCCGTGAAGAACAGAACTCCTAACGCTAACAAACACGGTACCCAATGAACTCTCACCACGTGGACAGCATTGCACATCCTCCACNGAGCTACGTACGTTTACGCAAGTCCTGTTTGTTGTTTTAATATGTGAAGTATGGCATTTTAGACGACAAAAAATTAGAGAAAAGAGTGAGATTTTCGCAAGTATTATAACTATAGTTTTTCATACAAAACACGTTAATGGCGTGTGTATGTATTTAAGTATTAACAAATAGTGTAGCTAACTTAAATAGTCTTATTCAAGATCATGGAAGATAGCAAAAGATTTGCTACTTTATTATTCACCACTTGGGTGACTTCTCTCCACACAGGATCATTGCTACAATCAATTTGTAATTTGATTCCTTGGTCTTGGTAACGGGAACCATAAGAAACAAACGTTCTCTATAGTTTTGTTAGAAAAAATAGTTGTAAAAGTTAATTTGTAGTTTCACAATATTTGTTCATGCATTTAGATCATTAATTTTATTGTATTTGTAACTCGAAAAATTGGATAAATATATAAGAGCAGGTTTAACGCTAACGTTTAGGAGGGACGCTTAGGAAAAAAAAATATAATAATAGGTGGGATGATGGGATCTATAGAAAAGTGAAGCATCAACGCTTCTCTTGCCTCTTTAAGCTTCGAAGCTTGTTCTGTGCATAGACCCCACTGACACGTGACGGCCCACAATTGATACATTTTTATAATTTTTCTAATTTTCTTTAAAAAAAAAAAAAGTCAAATAAGCACTTCCCTAATGGGTTGTGCGTTAATCCTGCTCTAAAGAGCTTGTAGAAAAATCTAACAATGCAAGTTTATAAACAATAAATTCCAATATATAGCCACATGCAGATATAACATAAGAAGTTATTATAGTAACAATTAAAAAGTGATTAATCACAAACAAATCAAGAATTACAAGGTTAGATTTAATCAATTTACATAAACCAAAGGGGTCAATTTGAAATCATCGAAAACCACAATACACTCACACCAAACGGTGAAGAAGAAGAAACATAACAACACAAGCCGAAACAAGAGCGTTCAAGGACGTCCCAAACCCACACCGTGTAGCAGAAGAGTCCTTGAGTCCCTTGAAACCAATGTCGTAGGCAATACTACCGTCCGGTTTAAACAGACCGAAGTTCCTCTCGGAAGTAGGACCCGGTTTCAGATTCTCGTTGAATAGAGCAAATACGTAAGCTCTCACAGGCATGTTTGGTCTGTACGGTGTGCCTTTTCTCTTCTTTAGACGTTTTTTAAGATTCTTATTATATGTTTTCGCGTTCTTCACTGATGCTCCTGCTTCATCTGGGTCACCTTTTGATGCCCACCCCGTCTCCGAAACAATGACCTACGTAGGTATAATATAAAGATTGAATTAGGTTCACGTGACATTTTAATACCCATGGAATCATTTCTTTTTTTTTTTGGTAATCAAAAATATTGATTGTGAAAAATAAATGGAATCATTTCTTTAAGTGAACACAACATGTTACATACGTTAGTCATGTTGTTCAAATGAATTTTGTATTTTTTTTGTTAGTGTTAATATACTGTTGTTTGTGTTTTTTTTACATATACACGTTAGATTAACATTTAAACAATTTTATCAAAAAAAAACATTTAAACAAAAATAGTCAAAGGTTTTTTTTTATAGCGTGTGTCACTGCTTTACGATAGTGTATTTAGTTTCAAAATAGCGAATGTCTAATAATAAAAAGCTTTATACTTGCGTTGGGCAAAAAAAACCAAACCGAAAAATCGAACAAAATACTCGAAACCGAATCGAAATTTTCAAATATCTGAATAGTTTCTATATTAAAGAAAAAACGAACCGAGAACACCCAAATATCCGAAAACGTGGCATTCAAGCAATCCTAACATATAAATATACATAGATAGTGATAAGAAGTATACGTACCTGCACTTTAGGGAAGCCAGCTTTTTCGAGAGCAGCATAAGAAGCATCGACCATGGCATCGAACATGTTATCGTAATGAAGTCTAGTTTTGGGGTCGTAAATGCCTTTGGTATGCTCGAAGATGGCGTAGTTAAGGTCAATTTCCTTTGAATCAGATTTATAAGCTAGAAAAGGGTAAGCGTTAATGTAGAACGGTGACCCTATTTGCCAGAAAAATGCTAACAACGGCTTCATAAACGGCGCCACATCGTCCCTGAACGTGCATGACGACGGTGGATACGAGTTCTGAAACACCGCCTCCGAGTGTGGACTCGACACCTATAAAAACAAAGTGTTAATAAATAAAATTAACTATTTTCAGTTTTTAATAGATGACATTTAAAATATGTTTCGGTTTCAAATCAGATGATATTTTCAAATTTTAATGCAAAATTTATAATCTCTCTCCACATAATATATGAGTTTTTATATTTTGCAGTTTGTTTTTCTATTAGTTAAATATTTTAACAATATTTGTGTTTAAAAAATATGCAAAATTAAGTTTTTTCTTAATTTGTATTTACAAGTTAAACCGTCAAATGAAAAGAAATGGAAGAAGTCATTTATATATACCATAATGTTAATTTATTTATATCATTTGATTTTAAGTTGGAAGTTTAACACAAAGTTTAAGAATTTTTTTTTTTTTTTTTTTTGGTCTATCTATTTATGACAACAATGTGTTTGGCTTAGTATACCTCGACCATATTGTGAAGTCCGAGTCGGCGAAGAGCATAGTAAACGTTCTTGGCCGCAGGTAAGAGAACTTCCCAAAGCTCAATAGTGGTGCCACCTAAAATCTCATTTCCCACGGCTATACCACTGATTCTAGTACCACCTCTTATAAAAGGCTCAACGTTTTCTTTAACCCAAGTCATAGCTCGGTCTTCCGCAACGCTAATGTCCTTAAGAAACTCATTGCCTAAGCCAACGATGATCTCTATCCCCGTGTTACGGAATGCCGTGAGGACGGAGTGATCAGCGTCGTAGATACGTATGTTTCTGATCTTTGCTGATTTAAGGAGTGTTGCTACTGCTTCAGGAGCTGGGAGGTTGTCTGCTATGCGACCGTAGTTTACACCGTATGTTCCAATGAATGCCACGGCCGTTTGTGAGAGGATAGAGAAGGCAAAGATAATCAAGAGGAAGCGTGAATACTTCATATCCAAGAAGTGCATTTTGAGATGTCTTTTAAGTTTTTATAAACAGAGCAGGTTCATTTGTTTTTTTTTTCTTGTGGTGTTAAAATGGGTAGAAGTAGAGTTTATAGTGTTGTGTTAATTCCTTTAATAGTAAAGATTCTAAACCTTTGTCACCGGGACCATGCAAAGGGAAGGAATCAAGGGAAGTTGTTTAGAAGGCAACATGAAAAGATTCTACTTGAGACTGAATCTAAAGATATAAAGAAAACTAGTGTTGTGGGTCTTTCTTTTGTATTAGATTCTTACTTTACCTTCAAAGCAAAACCTTTTTTTTTTTTTTTTTTATCTCTCGACTATCAAATTTAAATTGGGACCAACATCAACATTACTTTATAAGATCAACCTTTTGCTGATCTTTACTAATTTGAGTTATGTCCATAACTTTGGTTTTCGATCAAAAATGTAAAAAAGAAAGTAAAGGCTGCAGCAGTAGAAAGAGTTAATAACATGCATAGTCATAATACTAAAGTTATTCAAATAGTAAACAGCTCAGGCTAATAACATCTTTCATGGATATAATCATCTGATTAGATACAAAAAAAAAAAGAAGAGTATGGATAGATAATTAGAAACAAACTGACTTATATTTAATGCTCTAACAAAAGGAGAGCAAGGCAGAGGGTTACTGACTTAAATATTAGCTTCTGCTTCAGCCGCTTTCTCTTTCCCCTCAGCTTCTGTTGTCAGACCATTTCCCTCCTGGTTTCTGGTCTTGGCCTCAGACTCAGGTGGGCCTTGACCTGCACCTTCCTTAGCTTCAGCGGTCTTGATCTCTGCATCAACCGTGCCACTCTCCTCTACTTTGTCAGTCTGAGACTCCACTCTCTCCTTACTACTGTCTCCAACTAGATCCTGTGGTTGCTCCTTCTTCAACTCACCACCAGCTTCTTGAACTGGAGCAGGATCAGGAGTCTCCTCAGCAACCTTCTCAGTGTCACCAGAGCCATCCTTAACAGTTACATTCTCTTCTGTTCCCTTAAGAGGAGGAGACATTTCAGTATCTTCTTCTTGCACATGAGAGTTCTCCACTCCTTGACCCTCTGGTTTCTCACCTTCTTCAGTATCTTTCTTGGACCCTGAAGATTTAGTTCGACCTCGCTTCTTGGGTGGCTCTTTATCTGGTGAAGGAGTGGACTTAGTCTTCTTATCACTGATCCTTGCAGACCTCCTAGGTGTCCCACTAGTGGTCCAATCAAACTCAGTGATGGCAGGGTTTCCAGGGTGAGATTTGAGATACTGATCAAGCTGCTTCCTGTTACTGATCTCTTCACCCGTTGGAGCAACAAACACAATCTCTGTTTTCTTCACTGTTCCCACTTTATTTGGAAAAAACTGCAAAAAAAAAAGAGAAAAAGAAGTATCAACCTTTGACATAAAAGCATTTTTAAAAGATTGGAATTTGAGCTACAAAAAATTGCTTTAGTAGCAACTTACATTTCTAAAGACGACCCTAATGTGGCTTAAAACAGAATGAGTTTGTTCTTTCCAAGTTTGTAACTTTTGAATCACTCAACAACTATACCTTATTCAGGTCTTAACAAGTATGAAGGCAAAGAGGAAAGTTACTTCCTTTTCGTAAGTACATGATTTGATAACTGCACAGCAAAGTCTAATGTGGCTTAAAAAAAAGGGTTTGATAGACGAATCAAAATGTGTTTTTTTTTTGTTCTTTCAAGTTTATAACTTTTTGAATCACCTAACCAATATCTATACTAACAATTTGCTATTAGTAAATACATTCTTCAAAGTTACTTCTTTTCATAAGTACATGATTTGGTAAAATTGGATTTCAACATTATACATCAAAGTCTAGGGCTTTTTCTGTTTTTATAAAGCCCAAAAAAAGGGATCAGAGAGAGGAAACAAACCAGTTTCTTCCATGAAGAAGGTGCTGGTAGCTCCACAGATACACTTTCCTCTTCTGTACCCATTTTTGTTGCAATCCCTGAAAAATTCACAAAAATGCCACCAAAAATTTAACAATTTATAAGTCACAAACACAACAAGAGACAACCTAGCTAGACGGGTTTGATTGTCGGAAAAAAAAAGAAAAAAAAAGAAAAAAGAGTTACCACGGAGAAGAGAGACAGACGGTTGGAAAAATTAGGGATTTTGTTGTGTGTTTGGTGGTTAGTTCTCTCTCTCTATTAACATATGGCTTTGTGAGTCTTATGACTTGTCGGAACCAAAGAAAATGATGGTAAAGTCACTTTGGTGACACACATTGTAACTAACAACCCAATGATATT
>CAKOAT010200377.1:3547-34031 GCA_932364175.1 Eruca vesicaria subsp. sativa
GACGACTTAGTTTAAAGTCGTCTGGGCAGACGACTTGCGAGGGCTAAAAACGTCAAAAAAAAACTCTTTTTTTGTTTGTTCACAAGGGGTTGGTTGTAATTTCAACAGCCTTTTAAGTTACTTTTGCATTTGATTCAAGTTTGGGTTTACTTTTGCATTTCAAATCAAGTTTTGAGTCATATTTGGCAATTTTCCCAACAAATATATATACAGATTAAACTGTATACCATATAAGATTACATAAATATTTTAATTTAAAAATCCTCAATAAATTTCAAGAAAATTTATAAATTATAAAATTATTAAATTTTTCACATTGAAATTTTTTGTTATCAATGATTTAAATATCTTAGTTCTTTTTTTTTTAATTTTATATTTTTAAAAGATATTAACAATCGATAATATGATTATTTTTGGTATATACCATACAAACCCAATGGATGTGATTTTATAAAAACCATAGGATTTGGATATGGTTTGATTTATAACCGATTAAACTGAAACATGTAAATATGTATATATTTATAACGACGCATGAATATCTATTTGTTACATGAGTTGAACTATAATTATAATTTGTAAATAACTAAAAATTTATTACAACTTAGACTTCTTATTTTGATCTTCTGCTTTTTTAACAGTAACTAAATTGAAGTAAATATTATAAATTTGATGGACAACGATTAGTTGAAATTCTTTACAATTTTTTTTTTATCTTTAAACAAACAGAGTTGTGTTCAATCGAAGACATATTGGTTTGATGAACACTAAATATGGAAGAATATAAAAACTTTTCTTTCGTGCTTCTGTTTTGTTTTTTATTTTTATTTTTCAAAATTTAGTGTTTTGATACTAATTCTAGATTTGATCATTTTATTAGATGATAGAAACCTTTTTTTATTATTCTTTTATTAGATGATACAATATGACTCTAAATATGATCATATTATATATTTGTATAATATATAATATGATCTCAAACTAAATAATCATGTTTTTTGGTATAAAATTGAATAAACTGAAAACCGATGGTATATAAAGCAAATCAAACTGAAGTACATATAGATTTAGAATAGTAGTTATATTTTAATAATCGAAATACCAAAAAATCGAGCCGAACCGAAACCCGATATCCGGATTGGACACCTCTAATCCGAATGAAACCGAACTATTGTTTCCTTTTTAAAAACATAATAAAAATAATAGCATCATCCCGCGCAAGGCGCGGATCTTATCCTACGATAATGTACACATTACTTCCAACCTACGATACTTCAAATAAGTTTATAGATGTTCAGTCTTCAGCTTATATGTTCATATGCAAACGGGGGTTGAGCTGACTGCTTAATACATGCCTACACACATGCTTACACACTTAAGAACACATATTAGAGCAACCCACAATTAACCAAAAATTATGAATTACTAATTATTAAAAAAAAACATAAGAAAACTACATACACCTCAAACATAGTCCCAACAAATTTTAATATTATTTGAGACCTCAAAATACACAACTCTTGCAAAAAATAACATAAATTACACACAATGAAAATATACAATTATATAGTTACATAGAACACATATAAATCAAATTTCGTGCGTAGCGCGGACCGACCCTAGTATATACAATATATATAAAAGAAGCATTTCATCGTTATAGTTCTGGCACGTCACTAATTCAATTTCTCACATCTTGACATGTGTCCTATCTTGCGGATCCGCTGCATTTCTTTAAGTCAGCCGTGTAACTGTTCGGGCTTTTCTATGTTATGAGCTTCGTCTAATATCATTTTTCTGTGCAATTGGGTTGGTCTTGATGTCATATACGGCCCTCCACAATTACACTTAAAATGAAGTGTCGTGTTTTAATTAGGGTTACCTTCAATGTATACATGTATGTATATGTAAAAGTATATAAATGTGATGATAAATATATGATTATACTGCTAATTAAGCTTTAAAACATTTTTGCTCAAAATAACACATGATAGTAAATTCTTAAATAAAATTAAGTAAAAATAAACAAACCTAGAAATTAATAACATTTTTTCATATGACGAAAACCAAATTGTACCGGTAAACAATAAAAATAAAATATATATTACAAAGTGACATCTTCACTTGGTACCTGAATTCTGTTTTTTATCGATTTTGTGATTTTTATTAAAGCTTTTTTTAATTTCTGATTTTCTTCTACCAATTTGATTTTGTTTCTAATTCTTGGTCTGATATGAAAACTTTATAAAAATGTTAATAATTGACTAAACTAAAGATCTGACTTTACGTGTGGTGTTTTTCAACTCAGTGTCTTTAATTCATAATCAATCACCGTATTTGTTGTTATTGTGTACCAAAACCTTAAACATGACCAACTTCGACAAGGTACGAAACTTTCAATTTCTACAAACATTTTCATTGCAACATTTTAGTTGATGCAAATCTTAATGATTTTTATTTTTTTACAATAAAGATATTATTTATTAGTTTCACGTAGAAAATTTTGATTTATTAATATAAAGGCTAAAATATAGGAAAATGAATTAATTAAAAATAGTATATAAACATATTAAATAATAAATTTAAAAAATTAGTGTGTGGACGCATTAATTGTCAAATGATTGTAAGATTGACACGTGTCAATTATAATGTGAACATATTTATTATAATGCTTCACTTTTTATATATAAGAGATGTATTTTCTTTAATGTTTTTGTTTTCTTAAATTCCTGCTCCATAATCCAAATCCGGTTTGGAAAAAGAGATTAAAGCCGGTACGATTCATCCGATACCTCAACCCTCTGAATCGAGCAGAGAGGGACTTGTATTTAAATAAAGACCCGACACGGAAGCCGTTAAACCCTAACTGTCGCCTATTCTTCCTGACCAACTTGTAGCTATACGAATGCAAGGGAATCGCGACGGCTCGTGGCCCCAAGGCTCCTCCGGAAACGGTGGAAGCGGCAGAGGAAACGGTGGTTATCTTCCTCAGGCTACGAATCCCTTGTTTTCCAATTTCAGTCTCCAACAACCTATTCGATACCCTCTCACTCAGTTTCCGACGAGCTATTACCGCCCTAACTTCCCAGACTTCTCCTTCGGAAACCCTAATTTTCAGAATCTCAATTTCAATCATCCTCAATTCGGCGGTGGCCCCAATGTCTTCCTTCAATCCCATGTACCGAGCTTCTCCTTACCTCCGTCCAACAGTGATATCAGTGCCTCTCAGGAACATGGAGGAGCAGGTGCTAATGTCTTCCTTCAATCCCGTGGACCGACCTTCTCCCATCCTCCCCAACCTCCATCCAACAACGATATCAGTGCCTCTCAGGAACGTGGAGGAGCAACCGATCGCCCTTCCTCGAAACGAAGGCGCAAAGAGGGGACTGATGTGTGCATCAAAGAGGTCCCGAAATCTCTACCGATTCCTACTACTGTAGGCGCTGATGATAGTGGTGGTTCTCGAGTCCATCAGGGAGGGACAGCTTCTTCTTCGGAGAAGCCTTCCCCGAAACCGAAACGGAAAGTAGAAGTCTTGCGGATTGATAAGGCTGTCAACAAGACGCGTAAAGCGGTGATTGCTGCTGGAGAGAGCGTTTCTTCGACTAGAGTATCGCGTTCGGTTCTAGAAGAGCTTCAAGCTGATTCTTGGCGTACGTTAGGGGTGCAGATGCAAGATGTTCCTTCTCTTCGCCAACTTATGGCCCTTGAAGGCAAGGTATAATCTTGGTCAATTTTACAGCAAGTTTGTTGTTTTTACCGGTCATGGAAAGGGCAAAGGTTTAGCTTTTTATGTGCGTTTCTTGATGTCTTGTAGGTTAATGCATTTATTCATTGCTATGTTGGGGCTAGAAGAATTGTGACACTGTATGATTTGGAGATGGCAATATGTCGAAATGAGTTTGTTGATTCTTTCGATGATCTTGAATTGGGACCTTTGCTGCAGCATCCACTAGTCTTGCTCTATTTTCCATCCATATCCAGCTCTGCTGGCACGGTTCAGATCACTACTGAGGAGATAATATCATTTCTTGATAGCTATCTCTACACTTATATGACACGTGATGTCAAGGTCGATGAATTCCTTAACTTCGTTGCTAGTAAAAAGTCAGTTGCAAGCAAGGAAAATCTTGGTGTGCGTATTCAGACTTTACGGTATGATTTTGTTCTTTTTTTTTGGATTATCCAAACTTACATATGAGTTTAATTGTTTTGATAGTATGGTCAGTTTTTAAGGTTTATTTAAAGTTTTACTTTTTTCCCTCATCTAGTCATTTATTTGCTTTTGTTACTTGGCTTTTTTTTTTCTTCACTTTAAGTAGTGAACAAGTATCTAGTAAATTGGTAATAGGTTGAGGGCTAGAAGATCAGTGATGTGCTATGTTTGATATGTCGTTATGATTTAGAAAGAAATAAGTCTTATCTGCATGCTCATGTATAGTTTCTGAAATTTGTTGACTAGTCATTTGAGTGGAGTTTACCCATATACGTCCGTTTCCTTATCTTTATTGCAAAATTTTCTGTTGATATGATTCCATTTCATGTTTAATTTGCTATTGATCTGATTCTATTGTATGAATTGGTTGCATATGTTTTTGTATTGGCTTTTCAATGATTAATCAGCTTTCTGAGAGGTTACCATATCGCGCTCGTATGAATTGCGTTAGTTGATTATATGTGATCAATGCGTTTTTATAGGATGCATGTATCTTACATTCAAGACGCTAAGCGAAAAGAAGGTGAAACATTGAAAATCTTACTGACTGAACTGCACCAGAAGCATAACATCCCCTCATCAAAGAAACAGCCGCAAGTTAAATCCCTTACCATCTCTGAGCGTGCGGAATCGTTTGCTTTACATCATAAGGATTTTTGTGGCAAGCATACAAGATTTGATTCATCAAGCTCAGATGACAATGATAACGTTGATTATGAGGTTCAAAATCTTAAAAGTTCTGACCATTCTAGTAGTTGTCCATATCCATCTGTTGCGGAAGAGATGAAGCGGCTTGGGGGCTCCGATAAGAAAAGGAAGGGCGATAATCCTAGTCATGAAAAATCCAATTCGCCCAAATCGCTTAGGAGACGCTCCACCAAATTACAAAGAGAAAAGGCGAAACGAGAGATACCTAAATCTGCAGATTATTCTGATGCTAAGAAGATATTCGGTGTGGATGAGGCTGACTTCACACTTGACGAAGGGGCTTTGAGAAAGTTCATTTCAATTTGGAAGGACCCATGCAAAGAGCTAAGCACTTCAACGGTAAGTTCAGGCTAGGTATTTCGAGATTGCATGACTGTTTGAATCATATATCAGATACATCTTTTTGCTTGAATCTGAAATAGAATTAGTTCAAGCAAGAGCTGTGAGGGTTGCATTTTTGTATATTTCCTAATACTCTCTTTATTTTTGTAGGTTGTTGAGAAAATGCTGTCATTTTACTACTTGGGGGGCTCTGAAGTACGAAATGAAAGAGCTAAGGCTATGTCATCTTTTCCATTTGTTGGATTACTAAATGTCGCTGTGAGTGGTCGTATTACTTCATTTTATATATTGCGTTTTTCATTTGTGTGATTTCCTGAGATGCCTTTCTTCGTTTCCTTGCTTTAGTCAGTTCAGTCTTATTTTATTTCTGCAATTACCTTTATCAAGGAAACTTCTTCTGTTCCTTACTCGTTGAAATACAGCTTCGGGTGTCCTCCTAATTTAGGGATGCATCTTCGCAAATTTCTTCTGTTTCTTACACACTTATACAACTACTTGGTTTAGAGCTGTTATTTTTGTTTTCCTGCTCATATTTGTGTGGTTCAAGCGTCTTTGCTCTTGCACTGAGACTTAGCACCCAGTTGCAAAGTCTTGGAGTTGAGTTTGGCAAATGTAAAATCTTCCCTAGTTCAGCTTTGCTCTTTGATTGTGCATGTGCACATCAGAATGTCACTGAGGCAGGCTGGAACAGGTTACAAATACTACTTTATGGATCATGTAAACTAGCGCCCCTTTGTCTCCCTATTTTCTTAAATTAAATAAATGGAAAGCTTCCAACATTTGTTTTGAGGTTAAACCTGGTTGTCCTTTTTATGCGACGGAAATTGACGTGGAGATTGTGGAATCTCATTTAGTTTGTCAGCTGCATCAGTTTCTTTTCACGCAAAAGCTTCTTGTTTTCCCTGCTGGATAGTTGTCTGGATTGTCTTTCTTCAGGTGTCTTAGTTTATTCCTGGCATTCAGACTTTGCCTACTGCAATAATCAGAAAAAAGTAAAACTGCAATGGTGCAGGAATCTTTTAGCTGCAGGGGGGGGGGGAATCTGTTTCCGGATATTATCCTTTTTTTATTCTTGATTTTGTTCATTTAATTTTGTTTTGGCTCAAGTAGATAGTTGCAGATGTTTGCCGCAATAGGTAGTACTATAATTTTTACCCTTTTATGGAGAAGTTTGTCCGACTGAGTTTCGTAGTCACTCATTTTTTATACTATTCATCTAATATAAAGAAATATGATCGTCTTTCAGATGTAGGAGATTATTTTAGAAAATTGAAATGTCCCATCCTGTTTAGCTAAAGAGTGCGCTTGTTTTCCGTAGATTAATTTTTATCTTTCTCTGTTTAAATAAAAATTGCTTGATTCATGTGAGTTTTGGAACAGTAGATGTTATAGATGTTTCTGGAACAATATACAGATGTTTTACCTATGTCAGCTAGTTCTCAATGTGATTTTCTGCTTACATGGTTACGCTTTTCACTCAAATACAGTAGAATGGGCAGATATGAATTTTTATTTAAAATGTAATATGGTGAGTACTGTTTTTATCATCTTTAATTTTTTTTTACTTCTTTCTTGTGCTGCTGCATTTGTAGGTAACCTCAATGAGACGTGGAACGTGTGATAGTATATATGATACTTTGCAATTAGCGAGTCAAAGTGATACGACTAATCCATGCACAGAAAATCAAGTAGATGATATTAAGCCAAGTGAAGACAATGAGTTAAACAAAGCTCAGCAAATTATGCCTCTAAAACACAGTGAGTATATTTTTGTTCTCTATCTTCATTACTGCTCTCTGCTTTTTGAATTTTGGTTTATTTTTGCTTTATATCTTATTCAAATTGTATGGTCAGTCAATCACCACTGTAACATCATGATATGTACTTTGTTTAAGCAATTCAAATACTACATAATTCAGTTATAATCGAATGGGGAACTGTTTTTGGAATACCTTATCTAATAAGGTTTTGTTGCACAGTGGCAGTTTTGTGGTTGTCATTTCTATTGCAATTTGCAATCTGATCAATTTTATCTGTTAGGAGGTAGCACTGCTGAAGAAATTACCAGAAGACTTTCCTTGCATTTTGAGAATGATCTTTCTGGAGAGAAGCACATCAGTATCTTTCGAAAGCTACAGACGTGCGAGGCTTCCCTGGCAGAGCAATTTCAAGTTCAGAATTTTGAGTCTCTTGGTTGGGGTGAGTTTTCCACCTTCTTGGAAAAACACATGTTACTGCTACCAACACAACTTCAAAGGTTTCTAGCCAGAGAATTACGGGAAGAGCATCCTCTGGAGGTCCACGTGACTGAGAATCTGTTGACTCAATTGCTATCGCAAGCTTCTGAATTTGCAGGTGGCAATGAAATATCTAAACAGATGGTAGCTCGACTGCTTGCAGAACAGTTTCCAACAATTAAATTCCAGGTTGTAGGAAAAGATTCGGAGGAATGTTTCACTGAAATCATGAGTAACTACAAGAATAAATCTGGTTCTAAATGTGTCCTCTTTTCTTCAACATTGCTGGGAGCTGAAAAATCTTTGATCAGTAAGCATTTAGAAGAATCCCTGACAGTGGGAAATACTGCTGACTTGGGAAGCAGCCCCCTTAATGATGTTTCATCAAAAGAGGTTTTAGATGTTCTGCTTAGGGTTCCGTTTTTGTCAGACTTAAATTCATGGTGTCACTGGGATCTTAAGTTTGCTCCATACGCTGGTTCTCTTATGGGGTGTTTGAATGACATTAATTCAAAAGATCTGCTGTGTCTGGTGACGAAGGATGGTAAAATTATCCGCACAGATCCTTCGGCAACAGCAGATTCATTCTTAGAGGCTGCTCTTCAAGGGTCTGCTTACCGTACTGCTGTGCAGTTATTGTCCTTGATATCACTGAATGGACGAACACATCTACCATTTTCCCTTCTAAAGTGCTACGCAAAACGTGCATTTGAAGTATTTGTAGATAACCAGTCCAAGGAGATGGATCTAGATGGTAGGAGTTCTCTTGGGCATGTGCGTGCGCCAGTACAGTTCAGTGCTTCTTCGGACCAACCGATAGTTGTAGAACAGAAACCTAAAGTGGGTAAAAGTGACTATGCTGCCTCAAAATTCCTTCTTGATTGTCTGGGCTATTTACCGGGAGAGTTTTGCTGTTTAGCTGTTGATGTCTTGCTATCGGGACTGCGTTCTGTTGTTAAAGATGCTCCCACTAGGGTTTTGTCTGCATGCGAGCATACAGAGCAGCGCATCATGCTGCACGATGCCGGATTGCGACTAGGCATTGTTGAGTGGATTAATGATTACAGTAATTTCTGCTCATCATCTATGCCAGACTCTGCAATAGTGGAAAATGCTTCGTCCAACTTAGATTCTGGCGCAGGTTTTGTTCAAAAACTGGAGGGCCCAATTCATACGGACGAAAGCTGCATGATCGTATCAGAGACACCGTGTGAAGATAATGAACCTCATGGATCTTGTCACACTTTTGGTGGTGCTGGGGATTTATGTAATTCGGTTGTGGAGACGTTTACCCAAACTGCACCTGAGCTTCATGATAATCCAGCTTCAGTTATTGATTTAATCAGACGGGAAGAGTTTGGGCTAGATTCAAGTTCTTCTGGGGCTGAGACGAGTATGCTGCAGAAACAACATGCTCGGTTAGGAAGAGCACTTCAGTGTTTGTCCCAGGAATTGTATTCTCAGGATTCACACTTTATTCTTGAACTCGTGAGAATTCTTCCCTTCTTTCTTTATCATCTTCTTAGAAACATATTAATCGAGTTTGTTTTCTAAATAATTGGTGCATTCGTATGCATTGTGGATCCTATAACCGAGTTCTAGTCTACCCTAAATGATTAGTAATTAGGCGCTACTGTTCTGCTATCAACTTGTAATGGGGAGGGATAATGAGTATTCAAATGTTTGTTGGCCCTGGGAGGAAATTTAATGGTTCTCGTCTGTTGAAGAATATAGATAGATAATATCACAGGTTGTTATATGTTTTCTTTATCACTTTTCAGCCTTTTACTTTCCTGCTATTGTTGTTCCAGGTTCAAAATGCTGATGACAATAAGTACCCTGAACATGTGGAACCCACACTCACATTCATTCTTCAGAAGACTGGGATTGTTGTATTAAACAACGAGTGTGGTTTCATGCCTGAGAACATTCAGGCTCTGTGTGATGTTGGTCGATCAACAAAGAAAGGATCTGGTGGATACATAGGAAAGAAAGGAATTGGCTTCAAGTCAGTGTTTCGGGTATGTACAACGAGAATTTATGGTATAGATTAGGATTTTGTTGTTTTTTGTTCAAAAAAAAAGATTATGATTTGTTGTTTATGCGAATGCGACTATGAAACCCAATCTTAAATGAGCTAGAATTGGCCATGTGAATAGCTATTACGATACAATGTCAGCTTTAAAGACGTATATGAGCGTTAACCCCAAGTTATATTATAGCAATTTCATTCTTAAATAATTACTTCTAATACTTCTTCTTGGTTTCGCTTACCAGGTTTCTGATGCTCCCGAGATCCACTCAAATGGTTTCCATTTCAAGTTCGATATAAGTGAGGGTCAGATTGGATACATTTTACCGACTGTTGTACCTCCACATGATATCGAATCACTTACCAGCATGTTGTCTGGCCGTGCCTTACAACTGAAAGATGCAAAATGGAACACTTGTATCACACTTCCTTTCAGAGCTATCGAATCCGAAATAACAACAGTGAATCACATTGAGCCTATGTTTTCAGACCTTCATCCTTCTTTATTACTCTTTCTACATCGCCTCCAGTGCATAGTATACAGAAACATGCTTGACGATTCTCTCTTGGTCATGAGGAAAGAGGTTGTGAGTAAAAATATCGTAAAGGTTTCATGTGGGGAAAATAACATGACATGGTTTGTAGCATCAGAGAAATTAAAGTCTGCTAATCTCCGTGATGACGTTCAGACAACAGAGATTTCCATAGGATTTACTCTTGACATGCTAGAAGATGGAACTTACAGATCTTGTATGATTCAAGAACCCGTTTTTGCTTTTCTTCCTCTAAGAACTTATGGTTTGAAATTTATTATACAAGGGGATTTCATTCTTACATCATCAAGGGAGGATGTTGATGAGGATAGTCCTTGGAACCAGTGGTTGTTGTCAGAATTTCCGGGTTTGTTTGTCAGTGCTCTACGGTCCTTTTGCAGTCTTCCTTCGTTCAACCAGAATCTGGGTAAAGCTGTGTCCTCATACATGCAGCTTGTACCTCTCGTTGGTGAAGTGCATGGGTTCTTTTCTTCTCTCCCTCGTTCCATTATATCTAGATTGAGAACAACAAACTGCTTGCTGCTTGAGGGAGATGGTGAGCAATGGGTTCCTCCTTGCAAGGTTTTAAGAAACTGGAATGAAAAGATAAGGGTTCTTCTTAACGATGGATTGCTTCAAGAGCATCTTGCTCTGGGATTTTTGGACAAAGATATAGTTTTATCAGATTGTCTGTCAAGGGCACTGGGCATTGAAGATTATGGACCAAAGACTTTGGTGCAGATTATTTCCTCATTGTGTCACAGGAAAGATTGTTTGCAATCAATGGGCTTTGCATGGTTATCGTCTTTTCTTACTGAACTATATATAGTATCCCGTTCTTCTGGGCATGATAATGTAGAATTAGGTATGGATAAGACTCTTATGGACAGCCTTCATAAGATCCCATTTATACCCCTGTCAAATGGTAGCTTCACCTCTTTAGATGAAGGCGCAATATGGTTGCACCATGAGACCTCTGGGTCTGACGTTGGTGATGTATTTGAAGCATTTCCTATGTTATATGGAAATCTCCGAACCGTTGATCATTCCTTTCTCTTGGCGACCTCTGTTGATGGAAAATCCACTGCAGATTACCTCATAAACATGCTTTCTGTAATTGGCATTCAAAAGCTGTCAGCACATGAAATCATCAAAGTGCATATATTACCAGCCTTTGAGGCGAAAAATGACTGTACACCGGAAGGTTTGATGGTAGATTACTTATGTTTTGTAATGACACATCTACGATCTAGCTGCCATGTTTGTCAGAGAGAGAGGAATTACATAATTTCTGAGCTGAGAAGCAAAGCTCTGATATTGTCAAATTATGGGTTAAAACAGCTAGGTGAGGCGTCAATTCATTTCGGTGAAGAATTTGGAAACCAGGTTAACATGAAGAAGCTTACCAAAACCTTGGATATATCGTGGCATGTGGTTGATGGTACCTACTTGAAACATCCAGCATCAAAGCTCTATGCATGCGGGGTGAAGGAGTGGCGGGAATTTTTTCAAGAGGTTGGGATATCGGATTTTGTTAAAGTGGTTCAAGTTGAAAAGAGCATTGCTGAATTCTACACTGTTTCACGTTGTGAAACGTATGATACCAACTTGTTATCTCCCGGGTTGGCTGTTATAGACTGGGAATCTCCGGAACTCGTTGATCTCTTGGCTCTCCTACACAAAGGTAATGGCCGTGAAGGTTGCAAGTATCTTCTGGAAGTCATTGATAGACTTTGGGATAACTGCTACCATGACAAAGCGACTATTAACTATAGCTCGGGCACTCATGGTGTCATCAGATCATCAGAATCTTCATTTATGAGGGCAATTTGTGTTTCTCAATGGATAGTTTCAAGCATGGACAACAAGTTACATCTTTCGAAAGACCTCTATCATGATTGTGATGATGTGCGGTCAATACTTGGCATGAATGCTCCCTATGCAGTTCCAAAGGTTGGTTTCGTCTTGTCTTACTAATGTTATAATCTGCTTTTGCTATTACAACTGTTAGTGCTGAAAGCAGTGGATAAATTGGCCTTTTAGTGAGTCTTTTCCAATGGACCTTTAAAAAGTACATAGATGGTCTTGAAATTTACTTAGAGATGTAGGTGTGGTTTTAATATCGTAAACCTTGCTAGGATTGATTACCTACCATATGGGACCTCCCAGCGGAGGTGTTCTTTGTTTTAGTCATCTATATTTTGTTTATTTATGGAACAGGTTACGAGTGTCAAGTTAATTAATGACATTGGTTTCAAGACCAAAGTCTGCCTGGATGATGCTCTGGAAATTTTAGAAACTTGGGTGCACTATGGAAACTCTTTCAAATCAAGGTACAACTCTAGGGTTATGAAATATTTTTAACTTTCTGCTTTTTTTTTTTTTTTGTGTATTTTTCTTCTAGAATAGCTTCTTAAGTGCCACAGCTGGTGTCATCTTAACTTGCTTTCTTTCTACATCTTTACTAATAAGTTCTTAAACTACTGTTCTCTGTCGTGCATGTGATGGTTACTGCTGATATATATGATATTGTGCAGTGCTTTGATTCCTTCTCCGCTCTAAAAATGTTAGGTCTGAACCAGAACTGAGTTCTACAGTTTTTTTAATGGCCGCCTATGTGTAAACGGAGACCATAGGCGTTAGATAAATTGTCCATTTAGTATATTTTGAACGATCTGTTCTTTGTTTTCTATGTTATTTGCGACATTCTTCATCTAGTCAAGTGATTGTTTTTCCACCCCCTTTGTGTGACACCAAAAACTCATGATGATGATGATGCGAGACATCCAGTTCTTAGTGGATTTTCTAACTGTGTACAACGCTGTCTTTACTTTTGCAGCATCTCTCAGATTACCAGATTTTACAAGTTTTTGTGGAATGAAATGGCTGATTCAAAGCAGAAAATTATTGAAAATCTCAATGCTCTTCCTTTTGTATTTGTCCCATATCAAACTGGAAGTTGGCAAAATGATATGATATCTGGAATATTCTTGTCACATAATGATGTTTACTGGAATGATTCTGCTGGCGTTTTAGATGAGATAAAAGAGATTAGTTCGCAGATCAGCAGTGTTGTGGAATCATTGCGTAGGAAAACATTGTGCAATATCTATCCAGGTCTCCATGATTTTTTTGTTAATGGGTGTGGAGTACCTGAGACGCCTTCATTTGAAGAGTACCTTAAAATTCTAGGGCAATTCGCACATTATGTGTCACCCTCATGCGCTGCCAAGGCTGTAAGTTATTTACTTAAATAAATCACTCTCGTCTTGTTTATCGTGTGTTTATATGCTACCTTGCTAAAGTGTCAAGTTCATGTCTAGGTGTTCAAAATTTTCCTGAAGTGGAGTGATGACTTGAAATCTGGTAAATCTGCCGAAGATGTTGTACACTTTAAAGAGAAACTTTCAGAACTCAACTACACTGTGCTTCCTACTGAAAGTGATAAGTGGATTTCCTTACACTCCTCATTCGGTCTTGTATGTTGGTGTGATGATGAGAAGTTAAAGAAGAGATTTAAAAAGAAGGATAATATCCAGTTCATTTACTTTGGGGAAAATACTGACGAAGAACAAGAAGTGCTTCTTACAAAAGTATCTGTGCTAATGCACAGCTTGGGCATTCCATGTATTTCTGAGGTAACTAATCTTCACCTTTCACAAAGATATATTATATTTGCATACATCTAAGAGGGGTCTTAGGGATATTGGATTTGATCTAGATGGCAAAATTAAGGCTTTCGTGAATTGTGTTTTACTTATTCCAAAGCTATCGTCTTGTAGCGTAGACGTTTACCAGTGTAGAACTTGCTTATTTGTCGCCTTTACTTGTTAACATTAGTTTCAGTGGCCTCACCACAAATTTACTCTGTGAATGTTTACAATTTTTTCCAGGTGGTACAGCGTGAAGCGAAATATGAAGGTTTGCAAGATAACAGTGTAACCGTGTCACTTGTGAACTGGTCTTTGCCTTATGCTCAGCGATATATCTTTACTTTACATCATGAGAAGTATACCCAAACAAAAAAGACTGTATATAGTCAAGTCAAGCGTCTACGAGTCTTTGTGGTTGAGAAGTTATGCTATAAGAATGTCATACCAGAATATGGCATTTTCTCTAAAAAGGAGTTCAAATGCAGTTCTCTTTTGCAGGTACGTCTTCTTTCACCATCGTTTCTTGAGTAAATTTTATCCAGTGTATTTGGGGATTACAGGGGCGTGACATTTGCTTTGTAGTTATTTGAAACTCCTCTCTGTTTGTTTGCAAGTATATATATTTGGTTCTGTCGTGACCTCTAAACTGACACAGTGAATAATACCTTAACTGTGTGCTCCCAATCTGTGATATTTTAACCAACCTCAGTTGCGTGTTTGTGTTTTGATTTTGTTGTCTTCAGGATATAGCTCTGTACACAACACCATGTCTGGATTCCCATTCCTTGTTCATGGAACTGTCTCGTTTGTTTTTCAACGGAGTTCCTGATCTGCATTTGGCAAATTTCCTTCACTTGATCAAAACAATGGCAGAATCTGGTTTGAGCGAGCATCAAATGGAATCATTCATTGTGAACAGTCAAAAAGTTCAGAAGATTCCTGATGGTGAAAAGATCTGGTCCCTAAAATCTGCTCTTAAAGCCAAGAAGAAAGCTGGAATAAGCTTGAGCTGGTTACCTTCGTCTTCCAAAGGAAGACATGGTTCTAGCGAGCCCCTCGTTGATGATTCTAAACAAGTGCTGGCCACTGGTCAGGCTAGCAGCAGCGAAGAGGATGTAGCAGAGTCTCTTCAGGTACAGATACCGATCCAGACCGCCGATACAAACTTGGTTGCCGGATATGATAATAGCGCAGGCACAAGTTCACTAGCCAGTCAGCCAAACCCATTGTATTCTATGCATATGGAGAGTGGCTCATCCTCAGGGAATCAGGCGGCATTTAACCTCAATCCAAACCTTCATGGATGGAACAATTCCTTCTCAGCAGACTTCAGCGAAAGAGATCAACTTCATACAGGCACACCTTGGGCTGCACAAGCGCAACAGACGGGTAAGAAAGGAGAGGAAATCGCATACAGATACTTTGCTGCAACATACGACAAGGAGGCTAAGGTCAGATGGGTTAATGAGCAGAGCGAAACCGGTTTACCTTACGACCTGTTGATCGAAAACGAAGGTGGTAAACTTGAGTACGTAGAGGTGAAAGCGACGGTGTCTTCACGGAAAGATTATTTCAATTTGACAGTGAGTGAATGGCAATTTGCAAATGAGAAGGGAGAGAGTTATATAATTGCTCATGTGTTGTTAGGGAACAGCAATGCTATCCTCACACAGCATAGGAACCCTGTCAAGTTATGCAAAGAAGGTCAGCTTCGGTTGTTGATTCTCATGCCTAACAAGCGAAACGAGGTCAATGTTTCGTTTTAAACTCAGGCAGGTTCTTTTTTATTTATTTTTACTTAAATGAGGTTTGTCTTAGTAAGTTCTATTTTGTGTAGCAATCCAGTGATGTTTATTAAGAAATATATCAGTGTTTCCCTTTCGCTATTGTATTAAACTTTCAAATTAACTTTTGTATCATTAAAATCTTCTACCTGATTTACTTATCACGATTTTTTTGTCAGATTACCAACGACGATGGCATTAGAACCATTATTATATATTCGAAAATTTGAATATCTTTTGAATTTTTTTTTTGAAAAACTAATATAAAATCTCTAAAAATTTGTTTAAGAAAAGATATTTTCAACCATTAGTTAACAGTAACACTTTTTCTCATATATTAAAAGTAATATTTCCTAATTTTTCAATTTTTTAATTTTTGTAGAGCAATCTAGGTAGAAAACATAGAAAGACTTGGAAATTATGAGAATACTAAAGTGTCGAAAACGTGTGCAAAGGAAGAGGTGTGAAAAAGATGAAACTATCCTGCCCATTAAATATTTAGTCTTCCAAGATTTGGCCTTCTCCTTGACACAATATCGTTGTTAGATTTGGCTAGATAATATAAAGATTTCTTTTACATTATCAGAAGTTGTATCAGTAAAGTAAATTATCCCCTGCTTCGCGAAATCTCTGACCCAAACAGCGCAGCCGAAAACAAAATATTCAAAAAGATTACGCTCAGATTTTTTTTTTTAGATTTTAGAGTAATTAAAAAGTATATCTTTATAGGTTTACGGAGGAGCATCTACATAAAAGATTTACACGGTTTCTACTTTTTCAGAAAACGCAGTCGAGTTAAGTGAAAGTTAATTTTCTGAAAGAGTCAAGTCTGAGAAAGCTTTTGTCAAAGGTGATGAAGAATCTTACCCCGCTTTAAATGTAGAGAATGTATTAAAGAGATTCCGTTGATGTGTGTGTTTATTAATGTTGTTGAGCATTAATTCCATGGTTTTTCTATCCTTGAATGTTTGACTTATTAGAGTTGTTTATAACTTTTGTCGCATGAAATGGTTCGCGTTTTCTGAATCTGGCATGGTGATTGAAAAAAAAAAAACGATTAAGATCAGTGGTACTTTGTCCCAAACCATCAAGATTACGGTTTCACAATGTACATGGATTCCCTTGAAACCTTCTCGGTGATCGATGCTACAGTTCAAGAATACTACATGCTCAGAGCGGTCACACCTGCTCTGATAACATACGGAATGCCTAACTAAATGCTCCTCCCAAGTGGACCTTCCTCGCCGATAACAATTGCTACAACATCAGACCTTGTCAGTTTGATTAGCCAGAGGCCACCACTATCTGACATAACATTCCTATGTACTATAGGGGCAAAAAGTGTTGCAGAATTTCAGTTCCTCACTCGTTCTAATTTCAGCATATAATTTTTAACCTATGTGGTGGGAGATGGTCAGGATGAAAAAGCAAGAGCAAGATACGAGGGTAAGTTGTGGTTACAAGTTTCTATGTTTTAGACATACATTTTTGTTGTCTTATGTTGATCATAGTAATAAATATTGATATTTCAGGCTTGGTTTTCGGTGAGAGGCTTCTTGTCAGTGAGAGTGTACTGACTGAGATATTTAGAGAGCAAGAGATAGTTGTCATTCACTGTATTGCTCTGGAGATGGCATATGCTGACATGGCTCTGCGCCATGAAACATGGGCTGGGGTAGTCCAACGAATAGAGATCATTCAACTTGATGACGATAATGAGATGGTGGATTTTTCTCAGAATGGGGTCACAGGAAATTGAACCCTAACAGGTTCTTGAGGTATCTATTTTATTGTATGGCTAAGAAATATACCAAAATGGTCAAAATGGTTGTTGGACGGTTATTTACCATACATCACCACTAGATCAATAATTTCTTTACTTGATTTTATGTGGTACGCAGTGGCTATCACTCCCTTCGAACCCCAACCCCTTGCTCCAATCCCTTCCGCAGATGCACCATTTGTACTTTGGGATGTTGTGTTAGACTTGTTGGACTATCCTGAGTTCTACAACACCCAAATGGATGGGCACCAGGTAACACAAGACTCAGACTTCTGGTATGGTCTAATTGAAGTAAATTTCCAAACTGTTGGTGGAGTTTTCTCCAAAGCCAATCACAATGAAATCCGTCTGAGGCTGACTCAAGGCGAGTCAACACTTGGAGCTATAGCTGAGACAGAGGGGGAATCCTCAACTGGATCCAATGCTATCATTTGCTCTCAACTTGGAGCAGCCGTGACAACAAACGAGAAGGGAACTGATGGTATGTATCTCTTCATTTGTCAAACTTACTAGTATTTTACTCCAATTTCTCTTTAAAATACTAACTCTGCCGTATTACTCAGTCGCTGCACCTGTTGTTTTCGAGGGCCTTATGGTACAACTAAGGAGAAGCTCAACAACACTCTTCCGGCTCCCACTATTAAGTTAAGTGTGGGATGTGGTTCAGGACAACGTGCTGCTCAGCCTCCGTCATCTGTTGGGGTCGTCAACACATCTTCAGAGGGGAGCGAGAGCGAGGGTCGGTTCTGATTGTGAAAGTCCTTGAAGTTCTATGTTAAATATGGTAGCAGGTCACTTATGGTTAGCTGAAGGAAGGGTATTATAAGCCTAATAGACGATTAAGTAAAAGTATAACTCATGTGGGAAGTTTTTGGGGGTTAAACTTTTATTTAACCGTGGCAATGAGATGGGTTTTTTTTTTAATGTTTTTGTGATTTACTAGTCGGCACGTTGGCGGCAAAAAAGGGACCGTCTTTAGGGGTGGAATGTTATTTCAAGTTTATGAAAATATTCTAATGTTTCAAAATGGAATGAAAATGTTAATGGTTATGGTCCATGTTTGTAATGAAGTCATCGCTATCGGTTATAATGTTTTTATTTAGTATTTCATTGATGTTTAGCATCTCAATAAAAAATATCAACTCATGAAGCTATGACGGATGAAATGAATGAAGATATGTTCTGTTTTTATTAACAAAATAATTTACTGGCTAAGCTAAATACCAGAAATGCTAAGATTCTACTTAACCGACTAAGTTATTTGCATGTCTAAAAAAGTGTTGCACCTAGTTTAAAGTATTTGGCAATACTTTGTGGTCCAATCTGCTTAGACTACTTAGGTTGAAATATAGCTGACCGTGATAGTAGACAATCATATAAAATTCCTTTAACAGAAATAGGAAGAAAACAGATGGGTTACGTAGCTATATCCTTTGCACATTTTGGTTATGTAATAACCAAAACTTTTTTTCTATGATGCAGGTGAAATGTATGAGTATGGAGATGATCTACTGGTTGGAATGCTGTTCAGGAACCGTGATTCATTCAAGCAGCATATATCAATGTTTGCAATTGCTAAGAATTTTTGCTTCAGATGCCAAAAGTTGGATCCGGGGATGATGATCTTGCAATGCATTAGCTCATCTTGCCCATGGCATGTGTATGCAATCAGGTTGAAGGATACTGAAATTTTTGAGGTGAGAAAACTTGTCAGCGTCCATACATGTTCTATTTCCGACTGTGGTGGATACCAGAGCCAAGCGACTTCAGCGGTCATTGGAGAACTCATGAAAACAAAATTTTCTGGTAATGGTATGGGTCCCATGTCAAGGGAAATACGACTGATGATGCGGGGTGACCATGACGTCTCAGTCTCATACTGGATAGCCTGGAAGTTGAGGGATATGGCAGTGGATAATGACCACGGCATGTGACGTGCTTCTTACTTAAAGCTGTCAGCTTATCTGAATAACCTCGTCTTAGAAAATCCCGTCTCTTTGACTAACTTGCACACCGAGCCAATGGAGCTAGGAGGCCATCGATTCAAATACATGTTCCTCGCTTTAGGAGCTTCTATTGGAAGATATAAAACAATGAGGAAGGTCGTGATCATTAATGGAACACATTTGAAAGGAAAATATGCAGGTTGTTTGCTCACAGCTTCAGCACAAGATGGTAACTACCAAATCTTTCCTTTAGCCTTCGCCATTGTTGATAGCGAGAATGAAAAGTCCTGGGAGTGTTTTTTTCAAAAACCTATCGCAATTTGTGGTGAATGAGGCTGGATTGGTATTCGTTGCCGACAGTGATCCCTCTATCTACAAAGACATAAGCAAGGTAAGTAACAATGTTTATTTTTGCATTAACCGGTATTTATTTATATAGCATTTGCAAACAAACAGACTAATCAGGTTAATATATAAATGATCTTGATAACTAATATGGTAAACGATTAAAATAATTTCATATTCCAAGTGTATCCTATTTCGGGGCACTATGTTTGCGTTTTCCATCTGAAGAGAAACATCCGGTCCAATTTTTGTGGGAGGCATTTGGAATATCTAGTTGGAAAGGCCGCAAGAGCTTATAGGTTGCACGATTTCTACAAAAAAATCAACGAGATTAAAGAGATGAATCCTTTATGTGCAGCATACCTAATCGAAAACGAGCACTGGGCTCGGTTCCATTTTCCTTGGAAACCGATACAATGTGATGACTAGTAACTTGGCTGAGTCATGGAATTCAGTTTTGAGGGAAGCTAGGGAGTTTCTCATTGTCCAATTGATTGACTTTATCCATGAAAAACTAACGACGTGGTTCGCAAGTAGGCGTTACTCAGCTAACAAAGTGATGGTGTTCTAACTCCCCGCATTGAAGGAATCCTGCACAACTTCGAGATGACTGGTGGGTACGAAGTTATCGAAATAGCTGAGAAGGAGTACAAAATCCACAAAAAGTCTGGGGTTAGTTTCCATGTTAACCTCAACACCATGAGTTGCAGCTGTTTTGAATTTCAGATGCTAGCTATACCATGCTCCCACGCTATAGCTGCTGCACTCAAGGCTAAGATAAGTATCAACGATCTAGTCATAGATCCATACAAGCGCAACTTCCTCAGGCTTGCCTATCAAGGAACGGTCCTCCCGGAGACAGGTTCAACTGGTGGGGTAGAAGTTTCCGCTTATCTCTCTGACCTCCACTTGGCTCCACCTGCAACACGCCGTCCCCCAGGGAGGCCTAAAAAGCTGACGTACTTTTCCAGAGGAGAGAAACGTGTAAGTTGTACTTGCATTGGTTTTAGTATCATGTTATCTATATGAGTTTGAATTGTGAGGAAACTTGGAAGTAACACTACAAATTGAAAATGCAAGCAGATGAAATGCGTTTGACGCAAGATCATTTGCAGCAGGTGCAAGAGCATTGGACACAACAAGACCACTCGCAAGAACCTAATATAAGAGAAGACTCGCGTGAATCAGTCATGATGGGAACTTTTGGCGATGGGCATATTTGTATTGGATTGTATGGAGGTTGCAGATGGTGGAATAAGTTGGCATTTCTGTTTAATATAACTATTATGACACCATCTTGGATATGTAGGTGATTTGGATAAACGTTTTGTTATGATAAATAATAAGTTCTCTTCTGTTTTTACGCTTACTGTCACTTTATGTACATAATCACTCTATGAAACTGGTGAGGTTAAAGAATGCTCTATCTTGTACATAGCTGATAAATAAACTATTAACTATCTAACAAATGATCTTATCCTTGAACAAGTAAGAGATAATTATATAACCTTGACCCTAGACCGTAAATCCTTATATGACTCTAAACCCAAAAGAGTAAACCTTAAGCCCTTGCATATCATTAAACCCTAAACCCTAAATCCTAAACCCTTATATAACAGTAAATCCTAAATCCTAAACACTAAACCTTAAACCTTAAACCTAAAACCCCTAAACCCTAAAAACTAAACACTCAACCCTTATATGACTCTAAACCCTATATCATTGGGTCAACTGTAGACCCTAAACCCTCTGGACTGATCCATAAAACCTAACAGAAAAGTGTATAATAGAGTAAACCAATTGGCCGGCTAGAATAAACCATAGATGAGTAATTTATTTAGTAAGAGGCTAATGATTATCATAGCGCGATAATATTTTTTTTACCTCATGTACAAACTGTTAGTCATCTAACAAAGGTATAATTCTAAACACTGAACACTAAAAGCCAAACACTAAAAGCCAAACACTTAACCCTAAACCCTTCAACCATAAACCCTAAACACTTAACACTAAACCCTAAACCCCTAAACCCTAAAAACTAAACAGAAAACCCTTATATCACTCTAAACCCTAAACTCTTGGGTCGGCTCTACACCATTATTTATTACCTCATCTACAAACTATTAATCATCTAATAAAGGTATAATTCAGAACAATGAACATTAAAAACCAACACACTTAACCCTAAACCCTTAAACCATAATCCATAAACACCTTACACTAAACCCTAAACCCTAAAAAATGAACCCAACACCCTTGACCCTAAACACTAATGCCTAAACCATTATATAACTCTTAACCCTGAACCCTTATATGACTCTAAACCCCAAACCCTCTTGACTGATCCACTAATCATAAACCCTAAGTCCCAGCATATTCCTAAACCCTAAACTTTAAACCCTAAACCATTATATGACTCTAAACCCTAAACCCTTAGGTAGACTCTAAACGCTAAACCATTAGGACTGATCCATAAACCCTAACAGATAAGTAAATAAATTCGTTCACCACTTGGCCGGCTACAATAAAACCTAGATGAGTAATATATATAATATGAGGCTAATGATTATCATACCGCAATAATAATTTTTATGACCTGATCACTTAACACTAAACCCTAAATCCTATAAAATAAACCCAACACCCTTGCATATCCCTAAAGCATAAACCCTAAACAGTAAAGACTAAACCCTTATATAACTCTAAACCCTAAACCCATATATGACTGTAAACACTAAACTCTTTTGACTGATCCACTAATTTTAAACCCTAAACCGTAAACCCTTATATGACTCTAAACAATAAACCCTTAGTTAGACTCTAAACCCTAAACCATTAGGACTGATCCATAAACCCTAACAGATAAGTATATAAATTTGTCAACCCACTTGGCCGACTAGAATAAAACCTAGATGAGTAATATTAATTACTATGAGGCTAATAATTATCGTAGCGCTTTAATAATCTTTATGACCTGAACAGTTAACACTAAACCTTAGACCCTATAAACTAAACCCCACACCCTTAGATATCCCTAAAACATAAACCCTAAACACTAAAGACTAAACCCTTAAATAACTCTAAACCCTAAACCCTTAAATAACTCTAAACCCTAAACCCTTATATGACTCTAAACACTAAACTCTTTTGACTGATCCACTAATTTTAAACACTACACTAAAAACCCGAAACCCGAAACCCTAAAAACTAAACACTAAACCCTTATATGACTAAACCCTAAACCCTAAAGCCTTAGGTAGACTCTAAACCCTAAACTCTTAGGACTGATCCATAAACCCTAACAGATTAATATATAATAGCATCAACCATTTGGCAGGTTAGAATAAAACTTACATGAGTAATATATATAGTACGAGGCTATTGGTTATCGTAGCATTATAATTTTATTTCGTATATCATGTACAAATGGTTAGTCGTCTAACAAAGGTTTAAGTCTAAACCCTGATAGCCAAACCCTTAACCCTAAACCCTTATATTACACTTAACCCTACACCCTAACAACAAACACTACACAGTTAAACTAAACCCTAAGACCCTATATAACTATATACCTTAAGCCCTTATATGACTGTAAACCCTGAACCATTTGGACTGATCCATAAACCCAAACAGATAAGTAGATAATAGCATTAACGAATTGGCCGGTTAAAAGGAGACTTAAATGAGTAAGATATTCAATACGTGGTTAATACTTTTGAGTGGCTTAATTTAACAAGAGGTTTACGATATACTAGTCAAGACAGAACAAAGCTGTCATACAGTTGAGGCGTAAAATGACACGGTGGTTACACAACAATATAAATAGAGGCTAACACCAGAGGAAATGAAAATTAATCATATGTTCATACATTATTAGCGTTACTTTCGAATCTTCTTCGACAGAGCCGCCACCACTTCAACAATCTCCGTTATGTGTTTCTTCATGTCCTCAAGTTGTTCCTTGATTTCGATCAGTTCATTCGCCATAACCGAGTGTTTGATGGACAATGCTCCTAACTCCTTCAAATGGGCAGATGATGCAAATGATTTCCCCAAAAATTACTCCGCATCTGTACAATCTTCTACCAGGGTTTTTCTTTGTCTTCGATGTTAGAACGACAGCCAATTCTCCACACGGACACCTCCGAAGAATGCCAGGACCTAATTCCATGCCCATCTCGCAACCCTACCGAATAAAAGATCCCATCGTGTACAATTAGACTACCAGTTCTCATAGGATCAAAATATTTATCTACCAAAAACAAGAAGAGGAGAATGGTAAAACGGCCACAAGTTTTAACCTAAGTAGGACAAGAGGTGTCGTAAGATTAACCTGAACCAAAGATTTGTTCTTTCCTCAGGCTCTTGCCGCAAACAAGAAGTGGAGAATGGTAAAAGGGCGACAAGTTTTAACCTAAGTAAATGGCATTTCTTTATATACCCGAAGTAGCCCTATTTGTACAATCAAACTTGTGACATAATAAACAAAGGCCAATTGGTCGATAAAAATTGATTTGGTTTTGGCCGTTGGACATCCAACATGAAGGACCTCTGGCTAATACTAAAGTTGGATGGTTACATGAAATACAAATAATTTAAAGCATAAGTACTGATATGGTGGCCTCACATTCAAACATAAATAAATAGATAATTCAAGAGTCAAGAACAAAAGAAACATAAAGTTTCAAGTCTTTCGCGTCAAATACTTAAAAGAGACCATACTTAAATACTAGAGAAGGGAAATCATAGGGGACCGACTGCTGCTTCATATAGAGATACCACAATCCGCTCCACTTGGA
The DNA here is from genome assembly GCA_932364175.1 of Eruca vesicaria subsp. sativa. Lineage (NCBI taxonomy): Eukaryota > Viridiplantae > Streptophyta > Magnoliopsida > Brassicales > Brassicaceae > Eruca > Eruca vesicaria. The sequence goes on from CAKOAT010200377.1 coordinate 27,926, forward strand.
TGTCAAGCACGTCCGAGGTAATGAATTTGCAGGTATCAACCCCATCTACAGCATGGCCTTGGATGAAAAGCACAGATGAAATGGTAGATTGTGTTATTGCATTATGCTGAGGTATGCTCCGGGGCCTTTCAACTGGGGCCTTTCAATTGCCATTTGTTTGCACTCTCTCGTTCCAACGTTTATTCCCACATACTTCAGAAGGTATGGAAACATAAGCGCGATTGGTCTTATTTCTTTGTTCATCATGTAGTCTGTTCGGAGGCCATTGTTGCAGTCCAATACAGTGACACTTCAGCTACTGCAATCAACACATATGCCAACCCAGTACTTTTTTTCCAGATTGAATGGGAAATAGAAATGAACAGCATCAGTGTAGGACGGGAGCTGTAGGACCAAGTCAACAACATTTTCAGTGAATTTGAAGGTACCTTTTTTGAGACCTTTGAGAACTTTGAATACAATTTGGTGAACTGATAGACGAACTGCGTGTCCATAAAGACAGAAATGGGCTGTTGATTCAGAGATGATTGAGACCGGAACAATGAAATTGTGTAGAACATAAGGACCTCCACACCCTGTTGGGAGAAGCTTTATGCCACATATATCAAAAAAATATCATGAAAGAGCTGTTATCTATGGATTATTAATAGTAAGAAAGAATGATAAATAAGCTCATAATCCAACCTTAGTTGATAGTTGGATTGATCTCTCGACAACCTCAAAAAGCTCCGTGCTCTCAATATCCCCCTTTCTGCTGAAATGGAACTATACAAGTGATAACATATAACACGTTAGCCGGCTACTGAAAACTAAAAGTTGCTAACTTTGTAAATAGCTCTCTAACTCTGATTTATGGACTTACAATGTCGTCTTCATCTTGTCCAGTAGAGCAGAAACTTAGCCGCGTAATCTATGTTCCCTCCCTTATAGATTGCATCTGCAACCGCCTTTCTGGCATGGTTTAGAAAGGCATTATCACATTGATACTCACCCATCTGCAACTTCGTAAGTACCTTCTGGCTCTTGCTTTTCCTACACACTGCTCCTCATGAGTGTGGGAACCGAAATTCACCTACTGTCAATGAATCGTAAATAAGGAAACTTTGACTAAACCCTAAGTTTCCAGAGGACCCGGCTATCTGCAGAACCGCACAATGATAATTAAGAAAACGACGAAGTTAAAATTAAAGTAAGAATGAACGAGTTGAGAGCAAGAAGGTTTTTATTCCGAATCTGCGTAAGAACGGTTACAACGAGAGTAGCCTTAGCTGCGTGAGCCGTTGGCGAAATCCCTAACTCTAGAAGTCTAAGACCGAAAACCCTAGTTGAGACGCAGCTCGCTAACAGAAAACGGAAATATTCCTAAATGCTAAGTTTGGTGGTGAAAGCTCTGAAAACCGTGTCCCTGCTTCTGCCCTATGCCTCTTGCTTATATACTCCCTTCCTAGGCGGTTTAGTCTTTCCATTTCGCCCAGATTCGAGTTTATCTGGAATCTTCCATTTATCTCGATCCTTCCTTTTTTCCCGCGGAAATCTTCTATTTATCTTCAAACTTGCCATTTATCTTCAAACTTGACATTTATCTTCCTTCTGCGAGTAAATCGTCAAAATGTTATCGTATCTTTGGGTTAGATTTCGTTAAGATCGCGAGTTGGGCTTTTATCACGTTTTAGGACCTTCCGAGCCGTTTTGCCATAAATCCGTTTTGCAACGTTGTACGAGATCGTTTCCAGATCCGATGCCGTTTTTAGTAAATTCCCCGAGTTAATCGTAAAATTTAGCTATGTTTGCTTTCTTCGGTTAATCGTTGCCATTTTTATGATTCACTCGACGCTCTTATTAAAAACGCGGTTTTACGATTTTTTTTTGAAAAATCTCAAATAAATATAGTTTAGGCAATCTTCGGTGTTTCATTTAACCGTTGCCGTTTTATACGATTTCCTCGAGTTCTTTTCGAAAAACAAAGTTTTACAGTTTTTTATCGTAAAACCCGAACGATATGACGGATCGAGACGAAATAGGAGACATTTCGACAATGGTTCGGAACATGATCGTGTCGAAGGACGTAAGCCTTGAATCGGGGATGTGGGAGATCGAGGCTCAAGATGGTCGGCTTGACGTACGGCGAGCTACCCGGGAAGCTTCTAGCTCGCCGAACGGCGAGCTAGTGTGGACGAGACTAGCTCGCCGAACGGCGAGCTAGTCGCGGTGGGACTAGCTCGCGTTTTACGGCGGTTTTGGTTTTTCGTGGTTTTGTGCTTAACTCGGACGATCGCGTAATCGACGTTTGTTTCGTTCTACCGAAATAACAATCTTCTGAGTTTTCCGCGGATTTCCTTTGTTCGGAAATCTCTTTTGGATTTATAAAACGATTTTCCGAGTTTTATAAAACGTTTTCTGGAGTTTTATAAACGATTCTTCGAGTTTTATAAAACGATTACTCGAGTTTTATAAAACGATTTCTTTTATCTTTTTGCGGGGAGTTTTGGCTATTGATTCCGTCGTACCAATTTTGACCCCAATAGTTAGCCCCCCAGCTCGTAAGAATCGTGGAGTTCTTGCGAACGGATCGAACTTGTTTGGCGAGTTTGGTAGAATTAGGCGGAACTTTAATGGCCAAAAGTCCAAATGTGAATAGTAAAATTTTTGGGAAGACGACTTATTTCCCCACCAGAACTATCGTATAGTAATAAATGTACACAATGTTTCAATTTCGTCCTAATTGCACACCATTAGAGTTTAACAACCTATTTCCACATACGAAAAAAGTTCACAACTCATTTCCCCACATACCAAGATTTGACTTGGTTAAGTTGGTTTAGAATTTAAACCGATGGTAAACCAGTTTGTAATCCGATTCGGGATCGATTTTTTCCCACACCCGAAATCTTTTAAAAACCCCCCAAAATTGACCTAACTATCGATTTTGGGGTTTTTTTAAAGGATTTCAGGTGGGAAAAAATCGATCACGAATCGGATTACAAACTGGTTTACTATCAGTTTAAGTCATAAACCAATTTAACCAAAACAAATTTTGGTATGTGGGGAAACGGGTTGTGGAGAAACGGATTGTGGAGAAACGGGCTGTTAACATTTTTCGTACGTGGAAATATGTTGTTAAACTTTAATGGTGTGTAATTAAGGTGAAGTTGAAAGATTGTGTACATTTATTACTATACGATAGTTCTGGTGGGGAAATAGGTCGTTTTCCCAAATTTTTCCTATAAGTATTTGGGGTGAGTTTTCAAGTTCTTCACTCATTTTTCCATTACTTGTCTAAGTTTCAAGAAGTTTCTTTCTACTTCTTCCTTTGGATCCTTTCTTTTTCTTTTGACCATCCAACATGTCTTCCGAATGGAAAGCTTCGGACCATGCTCATGTATCGATTTTTGATCCGAGCGACCTTGACATCTCTGACGGTTGTCCACTTCCCAGGCCGATCTTTCGGCGCTTTTCCATGACTAAGAAAGAGTTTTTGGAATACTGGTTAGCCTTGGAGGCCGCCGAGGTTCCGTCTTCGAGTTTCTGGGTTCCGAAGAAGGATAAGCTTCGGAAGAAAACGGTCGGTCCAAGTACGAGTACTATCGGTTCTCTCAGAGTTGAGGAATCTCCGTGCGATCCCTGAGTCGGTTCAGTTTTGCCTTCCCGTTCAAGGTCAGGATGCTGAGAATCCGCCTCCGGGTTATTTTACGTGCTACGAAGCCTTTCTGTTGAACTGTCAGCTATGGTTCCCTATTCCTCGAGTCATTGTCGAGTTCTTGGATAGGTTTGGCATACCGTTCAGCCAGCTACGTCCTAGTGGCTTGCAGCACCTTGTTGGGATCTTGGTGCTAGGCTACGGGCGCGAAATGTCCCTTGATGCAGACTATCTTTTGGCTCTGTTGACATTCAAGCGCGGAAGAGGGGGCGGCTTTTACCTAACCTCTCGGCGAGAAATGGCGGTTATTGGCGGGCTCGCCTCGAATGATCACGATTAGATTGATCGGTTCTTCTATGTCAAAATTGATAGCACGTTGGTGGAGGAAAGTTGTATTCCTTTGTTCAGGACCGTGTGGGCGACAACTGCTATTTTATTGGCGTGATCTACATATCTGTATATATATAGATTTTAACCTTTTCGTGCGTTTTGCAGTGTCTATCCCCTGCAAACCGCTACTTGATGATTTCCCGGAGGTCATGAATCTTCTTCGTGGCGGCCCACTTCATTGGGGATACTTTTCTCCGAAAAGGATCCGTCGCGCCGTTGCCTATTATTCATCCGGTTTTTCTCGGGACAGTCGTACCGAGGTCAAGGCGGATGATGGTGCGGAGGAGAGGGAAAGGTCCAGATCTCCGCAGGACAGAGAAGTTCCGATTGGTCGCGGTCGAGCATTCGATGATGATATTAATATCGAAGATCTTATTGACTTTTCAGCCTCCGAATTTGATCCGGCCGAGACATCATCCCGAGCACCGGCCGACACACCATTTGCGAAGGCATCGAGGCTTTTTAACAAGGTCTGTCTGTTTTGATTTATCTCGGTATCATACGCGGTCGCCTCTTTTGTTATCATATATATATATATATATTTTTTTTTTATAAGGGAGGATTTTTCTCGTTTTGCAGGGTCTCCGCTTTATGAACGAAGCGGTGAATGCGAGTAGTGCGGAACTTTGCAATGCTGAATCTAAGGCTGCAGCAGCGGAGGCGGAGGCTGCTCGTCTCAAAGAAGAGATCGATGCCAGTTTCTCTCATGCCCAGGACTTAGCCGCAAGGGAGGCCGCTCGTGTGAGGGAGGAGTATGAAGCTGAATCTCATCGATGCTTAGAGCTTTTTGACACGATGTTTCATCGTGCTCGTAGAGCGGGCAAAAGAGAGGTTGCCACGGAGTTGATGGCTCGTCGCGAGTAGTTCATGCCTCTTTATGCGGAGTTTGAGGATGCACAAAGGGTGAATGGCGATTTCCGCGAGTGCCGGGGTATAGTTGGCGGTTTGCATCTTACCCAGGATCCGGACTACTCGTATGAGGTTGCGATTGCGAAGCAGGAAGCACGTCTGGCTAAGAGAGAGAAAAAGAAGGCCGAGTTTGTTAATCCCGGGAAGCAGATGTGGGATCAGTGGAGCCCTATTGTTGTGTCGCCAGATTTAGTTGAAACCGGACCTGGGATCCCATATGTGGATGGTGAAGTCGACCAGCCATGGATCGATTCCAGTGATGTCCGTGTTTGATGACTTCAATGTGTGATGTTATTGTAGTATGATTTTGTTGTTGTTTTTCTGGGACTGGCCGTTGGTGGCTTTGAATCCCTGCCGTTGGGCGGTGTGTATTTGAAGAATTTCTAATAAAAAGTATTTTCTAAGTATGAAATTTGCGTTTCGTTTTAGATGTAGAGGGAAGAATACGAGTTGTCGTCTCGCATCTAACTCCTGGCGTAAATCGTCCGGTTCGTTAACTCGGAAGGTTTTGATTTTCGCGAGTGTTTAGATGTGGGCGAAGAGACATGCCTTTAGGATCTCGATTCATGCCTTGAGACGTTAGAGACCAGTATGCTGGGTTTAGAGCAAGACCTAGGTTTACTTTCGGATTGAGGCTATGCGATGACTAGTCGGCTTCCGTTTTGCCTGTTGCGATTTTAACCTGATTCCATACCGATTTAGAATCCGCGATAGGTTCTCGGCTTATACGATTCATATGGTTGGAATCAAGCATCTCACCGGGAACAATTTCTAAGTTGCCCGGAAGTGCTGACCAAAAATTTAGATTTCTTTTATAGCGCGCTATTTTATCCTAGTCGGATGTATGCGGACAGATAGGTTAGTGCGTTTGTTTAGGACGGCTAACGTGCTCGACGGGGCCAATCGGCGAGCGTTTGTGTTTTTATAGTCGCGGACGGACTTAGTGAATTATTTTTCTCGAGATTTTAGGCGACGTCTCGCCGATTCTTACCGAAAATATTTTGGTGTACAAGTTTCGTAGAAACGATTAAGTAGTTGTTACTGCGGAAGTAATTTCCAGATGTTTGGAATTTGTTTTCTGTGTTTTCGATAGTAGCGAAGATTTTATAATATTCTAACTTTCCCTATATTAAATTTTTCGACCCACTCTGCCCCCCCCCCCCCCCCCCC
>CAKOAT010200377.1:34131-44810 GCA_932364175.1 Eruca vesicaria subsp. sativa
CCGGCTAGGTAGAAGCGGTGGGCGCGAAAACTTGTTGTTTCTCGACCGTCGCTTGCTTTGGGTCGTCTTCCGCGTCCGTTTTGGTTTCACAATCGCGACCGCCAATTGCCTCAGCTTATGTTCGGCTAGGAAGCAGGATCGCGATTGTCTTTGGCATCCCCAGATTACTGCGATTCCCATAGGAGTCGAGAATTTGATGCCTAAGTGATACATCGATAGAACCGCCTTCATGGAATTTATCCAAGGCGTGCCCATGATCACATTGTAGATGGCCGGGAAGTCGACTACCGCGAAGTTGACGATTTTTCGTCACTTCTTTGGCTGCCACTGGTAGTCGGATTGATCCCAAGGTCATGGATGTCTCGCCGAAAAATCTGGTCAACGGTTTTGGAATTGGTTCGATATCCGAGAGATATATTCCCATGCGCGTTAACGTGTTGCGGAAGATCACGTTGACGTTACTTCCGGTATCGACCAGGATTCGAGCGACTTCTAGATCGCTTATCACTAAGTCGATGACGAGGGGATCAGCGTGTGGTTGGTCGATTCCACCGGTTTCAGCGTCGTCGAACGAGATTACCCCTTTTGGAGTATGATCCGACGGCACCTTCCAAGTCGAGCCGGTTTCGGCTTTGTGTTGGTAGGATTTGATAGACGAGACGGTGTCGTTGTAATACTGCGATTCACCGATAATCATGTTGATTTTTCGGCGGTTAGCGTCGTTACCCTTCTCGTCTTGTCTTCGTCCGCGTTTTTCGCTGTTCCCCTGAGGTGGAGTTTTCGCTCGCGAGTTCCTGTCGTTTTTCGGGAGATGATCTGAATCGCGGATGAGGTCTTTGACGCTGGATATCTCAGAGAATTCTCCCGCGATCAGTTTTGCGGCAAGCCTGGCGCCGAGAACTTTGCAATTCACGGTAGAATGTCCACGGGTTTGGTGGAGGTCGCAGAAAGAATTCTCATCGTAATTCGAATTTCTCATCCACGTGTTACCCGTAGTTTGCCCTTGTTCCGATCCGGAGTTAATAGCGTAGTTGTGCGCCCCTTGGAGATCCTGCCCCTCGTGATGGACAAACTTGTCGTTACGAGAGTTCTTCTTTTTCTGCTTCTGCTTGGACACGTTATCCTTGCGGATGTTTTCGTTGGCTTATACTTTTCGGACATGATTTTAGTCTCCTCCTCGATGGTTATATAATCGGTAGCCTTATGGAGCGCGTCCTGGATCGTCCGCGGTTTCTCGAGAGTTATCCATTTGCGGAACTTCGACTTGAACCAGAGCGATTTCCTTAGCGCGTCGATGGCGGCTTCGTCGCTGATTCCACTAACCCTAGCCATGACCAGTTTGAATCTACTCATGAAATCGCGGAGGGATTCGTCCTCCTTTTTCGACAAGCTCCAGAGATCCGCGTCGGAGGTTTCTGGATTGATGAACATCGAGTATTGCTTCAGGAATTCGGAAGTGAGTTGGCGGAAACTTCCGATCGAATTCCGCCTAAGTTTGGCGAACCACTCGAGCGCTGCTCCTTCTAGGTTTTCGACGAAAAGACGGCAGTAGCCTGCGTCCTTTTCGTGATCCTTGAGTTTGGCTCGTCCCATGGTGATCTGGAAGGCCTGCAGGTGCGCTTTGGGATCAGACATCCCGTCGTAAGTTGGCACCTTATGTTTCTCGGGATCGGGTAGCTTGACCTCGGTGATGCAAGTCGTGAAGGGCGTTTTCCGAGATTCGTATAGCAGCCGATCGATTTCGGGTGCGGCGCTGGTAGCGTGATGAATATGAGATTTCACTGCTTTTACCGCTGCGGCCGTTTTAGTGACCGGAGATTGTTTTCCGACCTCGTCGGCGTTTTCTGCGAGTAACCGGAGATTGTTCCTCGACAGTTTTTGCGTATCGAGCAAAGCCGAGCTCCTCCTCGTCTTCAGTAAGAGAACGTTCAGGGGAAGACTCCGGTGGAGGGCTGCGAGTTTTTATCCTCCTAGGATGGACGTCAGCGTCCTCGTCTGATGAGTCGGCTTGGTCGCTCGTTTCCAGGTTAACCCTTTCGATGCCGTCTCCCTCGGTCTCCTGTTCGCGAGTAGGAGATTTTTCTGATTTGTTTAGCGTCGCGTCAGGGTTATCTTTTCCAGAATCCTTTTCTGGTAAGTTACCCTGCTCGGTCCTGGGGCGATACATAGGAGTCGCGAAATCGAGCCTCCTTCCGCGGATCTTAGTAGTTCTGCGGGGGCGAATTGCGAGCGAACCAATGAGCTTTTCCTGCTCTTCCGACTGGTCTCGGCGTTAGCGTTTGTAGCAATGGCCGCGGACGCATCTTGTGGTGGTGGTGTTTTATCAACGTTGTCGCATTCGTTGCGAGTTTGTTGGTCACCAGTCATCGTTTCTTCGTTGGACATGTTGCGGCTTCGGTGTAAGATCGATCCGACCCCCCCTCCCTCTAGCGCCAAACTGTGGGAACCAAAATTCACTTACTGTCAATGAATCGTAAATAAGGAAACTTTGAGTAAACCCTAAGTTTCCAGAGGACCCGGCTATCTGTAGAACCGCACAACGATAAATTAAGAAAAAGACGAAGTTAAAATTAAAGTACGAATAAACGAAGTTGAGAGCAAGAAGGTTTTTATTCCGAATCTGCGTAAGAACGTTTACAACGAGAGTAGCCTTAGCTGTGTGAGCCGTCGGCGAAATCCCTAATTCTAGAAGTCTAAGACCGAAAACCCTAGTTGAGACGCAGCTAGCTAATAGAAAACAGAAATATTCCTAAATGCTAAGTTTGGTGGTGAAAGCTCTGAAAATCGTGTCCCTGCTTCTGCCCTATGCCTCTTGCTTATATACTCCATTCCTAGGCAGTTTGGTCTTTCCATTTCGCCTAGATTCGAGTTTATTTGGAATCTTCCATTTATCTCGATCCTTCCTTTTTTCCCGCGGAAATCTTCTATTTATCTTCAAACTTGCCATTTATCTTCAAACTTGACATTTATCTTCCTTCTGCGAGTAAATCGTCAAAACGTTATCGTATCTTCGGGTTAAATTTCGTTAAGATCGCGAGATGGGCTTTTATCATGTTTTAGGACCTTCCGAGCCGTTTTGTGATAAATCCGTTTTGCGACTTTGTACGAGATTGTTTCCTGATCCGATGCCGTTTTTAGTAAATTCCCCGAGTTAATCGTAAAATTTAGCTATGTTCGCTTTCTTCGGTTAATCGTTGCCTTTTTTATGATTCACTCGACGCTCTTATTAAAACGCGTTTTTTACGATTTTTATGAAAAATCTCAAGTAAATCGCATAGTTTAGGAAATGTTCGGTGTTTCATTTAACCGTTGCCGTTTTATACAATTTCCTTGAGTTCTTTTCAAAAAAACAAAGTTTTACGGTTTTATTGTAAAACTCGAACGATAGGACGGATCAGGACGAAACGTGAGACATTTAGACCATGGTTCGGAACATGATCGTGTCGAAGGACGTAAGCCTTGAATCGGGGATGTGGGAGATCGAGGCTCAGGATGGTCGCTTCGACGTACGGCGAGCCGAAGCGGACCGGTTCAGCTTGCCGTCCGGCGAGCTATCCGGGAAGCTTCTAGCTCGCCGTTCGGCGAGCTAGTGTGGACGAGACTAGCTCGCCGAACGGCGAGCTAGGTCAGCTGGCCCAGCTCGCCGTTTGGCGAGCTAGTCGCGGTGGGACTAGCTCGTGTTTTACGGCGGTTTCGGGTTTTCGCGGTTTTGTGCTTAACTCGGACGATCGCGTAATCGACATTTGTTTCATTCTTCCGAGATAACGATCTTCCGAGTTTTCCGCGGATTTCCTTTGTTCAGAAATCTCTATTGGATTTATAAAACGATTTTCCGAGTTTTATAAAACGTTTTCTTGAGTTTTATAAAATGATTCTTCGAGTTTTATAAAACGATTTCTCGAGTTTTATAAAATGTTTTCTCGAGTTTTATAAAACGATTCTTCGAGTTTTATAAAACGATTTCTCGAGTTTTATAAAACGATTTCCTTTATCTTTTTGCGGGGAGTTTAGGCTATTGATTCCGTCGTACCGATTTTGACCCCAACAATGAGCGGCTTCCTGATCAGTAGTGGCAGTGACGTTGTCGTTCTTTCCACACTCCACACGTGCCTCCTGAGTCTTTGAGAAGGTTGGGTTGGGAAATAACAAACCAGGATCAAGGTTCTGGATTGTTTTAACCAGACAGCAAGGGTAGATAAATCATCTCAAATATATTAGCTAGCAACAAATAAAAGTAGTACAAAGGCAACATACAAACTCCTGCGCTGACTCAGTCTCTAGAGGTGATGAATGAGCAGCCTCAACGCCTCGTTGGCCATTCTTGTCAGTCACCTCACTCACCCCTCTGGTTGTCTCCAACCCAGTGTCATCATCCTGTGATTAGATCATGAAAGCCAGAAATAAAACGGGTAAACTGCATACTATTAACTTTACACGTCTAATATGAAACTTACAGCTCCAGGAAAATGAGTTGAGCAGTGTGCAAAGTTAATTGCCTCTAAAATTATGGTTGTTGCATCAAGAATGGTTTGCGTGCTCGCATCAACCATGGTGGGATGGGGTTTTTCCTTCTCGATAGGAGCTATGGGTCCCATCGAGGCGAAATTTGAATGTCAGCCGATTGGGTTGTGATTTTTGCAACACTATCTTGTACCACATCAAACAACTCACGAAAATTTGTAAGAATAGTTTCGGTATAGCAATTAAGTGAATCCTGTATCGTTGCCGTGAACAATCTGAAATTCCTCCTTGAGCTTTTTTCTGACTTAAGTGGCCAACAAATCTACATCTACGCCATCTTGACCCTGCGAATTGCTGGTCGGCTTGGTTTTTACTGACTTGCGGTTTACCAGTTCAGCTCTTGACTCTTCACGCATGCTACTAACGTTATCTTTTTTTGAACCACCAAAAAAGTATTCTGAGATAAAAGGGTATCGCTGGTCGATTAGTCTAACCATATTAGAAACGCCAAGATCTTCTTCGTCGTCTGACCATTGATAATCTGCATCAACATCTGTCTCCACATTTTGATCTAACATGATTGACTGTACTAAAGCCTGCTAGTGAAAATTAAAATAGCACACCACGTTGTAAGTGATTAAGACGAATTCCAATAGATTGTCTACCAATAAGAATCAATACAAGCATTTTAACAGAGATATTTACAAAGATATCTGAATGAATACCTTCCCTGCAGCATCAATATCGCGGGCGTGCCCGGGCTGATGCTTTTCTTTCTCCCTTTATCACTGTCAGTGGTATCATTTTCATCTTCAGAGCCAGATGAACTTCCCTCCTGCACCATTTCGTCAAGGCTGATACACATTTAACCATGACAAGTTGCAGAGCAAGTAAAAGTCCCTTGAGAGCTATTGTGTTTTGTGACAGGGAAACTTCCTTTCTCTCCTTAATGCTTCTCATTAACATGTCGAATGAGACCCTACCCCAATGATAAGAAAAAAAAGCATCCAAATCTTTTATCATCTCTGCGCATTCTTAGGAGATACGAGGTGTATGTGTTGTCGGGAGTAAAACGGCGGCGAGTAAGGCAAGGTATGCGTATTTTGGCCTAACTTCTCCGCCAACCACCGTTTTCTCTCCAGTATCGTAACAACAGAGGAGACAGGTATGTTGGTTAGGGATCCAAAAAGCTCAATCCAGTATGGTTTCTCTGCCATGAAGTTCTTAGATGTCTTTTTTTTTTGCTTCTCTTTGGGAATTGTTTTACAGTTTAGACCTGTCACCAAAGCGAACTCTCTAATTGAAAACCTAATAGGTTTTCCGGCGAACAGGAACCAGGCCTCATTCTTCTTCGACACCTTGAGTTGTCTTGATAAGATGTATCTCCCAAACCTCCCTAAGAAACTAGGTTTCTCAGGGATCTCAATCAATTTCCAAAATGGTGAACCCCTAACCCGCTCAATTTCATCGGGATCAAGGGCATTGAGGATTTGTCTGATTCCGCATAGCTTGTAATTTGGAGTGACTCTGACGCAGGTGGGTTCTTCTCCGACGGCGAGAATCCTTTCCGGGAGTAGACATGGCGGCCTTCACATTCCGTCGTTCTCCTCCATATGTTGATTGAGTTGGATTTTGGAAAAATTGTGGAATGGGAGAAGAGAGCAAATAATCGGTAAATGAAATTTTTAATTTCAAATTCTTTTGTACAGGTATTAATTGAACCGAAACCTCTGACAAATAAGATACGGTAGAGATTAACTTCCCAAGGGTTAGATATTGCGTATCTAAGTAAAAGATTTTGTCTTCCCTGCGGTTTCCGGTCAGGTGAGATGTTTATGTAGAAGGAGTAGCAGGGTAAAAAGCCACGTTGAATAGTCGTCTGTTTTTGCGGGTTTGGTATATTGCAAAATAAACTCAACGGTTTTGGTAGGAGTCATAATTTCTCATTTTTGTATGTACGGTGATCTGTTGATATGTTTGAAACAATGGCAATTTTTGGCATATGGATAATCAGAGAACTAAATTTGGATTAATGCACCCACACGATGTTTACTTTATTTTTTTATATAAATATATTTGTTGTAAATAGACCTTATTATATTATTATTTTGTGTTAAATACTCCATTTGATTCAATTTATATGTCATTCTAGTTTTCTCACGTAGATTAAGAAAATAATTAAATTTCATATTTTACCCCTAATTAATACATTTTTTTATTTGAAAATATTCATTAATTAGCTAAAAGAATAAGGATAAAATTGAAAAATATAGTAAATAAATTCATTGAAAACATAAACCGACTCTTAAAATGAAAGAAAATTTTAACTCTAAAATGACAATTAATCTGAAATGGAGGGAGTATTATTTTATTTTGATAAATATAAATTTTCATATATTATTTTTTAAAAATATGTTACTAATTATTTTTTTATGTCTCTAATATTTATCGTATATGTGTCATTATATATATAAAAACTATAATTTAAGTTGGTGTTTTAAATTGGGTTTTGTATTGTATTTTTTGTTATATATATTTAAAATATTTTTTATATTGGTTAATATAAAATATTTTAGTAAAAGTCAATTTTTGAATATATGTATTTTTATGATTAATTTAGACAAAAGATGTTTTTAGATCATGAGATTGGGCTTTTAATCTTATTACTTTTCCTTAATATATTAGTATTCCAAAAAACATTATACTTTTTTATTTTTCTACTATATTTGTTTTCAAACAATCCAAAAGGTATTTCTATTTTAATAAGATAGATTATTCATACATACACTCTCTCTTTCTATTTACTCTATTTGATACAAGTTACTGGTCACACAATTTATGTGTGTAAGAACAAGTATACCTTTCAACAATTTTGTTGGCTTTATTTTTATTTTATTTATTAACTTTTCTTTTCTAAAAAAAAAACTCGAAAACCTTATTTATTTATAGGGTTTGTGTATTTAATAGCCATATTTGAGAAATAAGGTGGGTAACATTGATTTTGACATAATTAAGTATCAGACATTTTTGTTCCATTTTATCTGGTTCTACCTTGTCACTTAAAAGGTTTCCAGTTGCAAGTGGGAAAGTAGGTAACGTCTTTATTTTGGTGGAGTCATCCACGTATCCATTAATTGGCCACATATATACGCATCGAATGTTCTATTCCATATCACCGATATAGTATAAGATTATAACCCCACCTACAACCTTTAAATACAAAACATATCCCAACTCCAGTTATCCCTAATCTCACCACAACCCCTAAATATTAAAGCCTAACTCTAATCAGTAAATCTTAAACCAAGTATAAACCCTAAACCCAAATATAAACCTTAAATCCAATCATAAACTCTAAACAAAAATAGAATGGAAAAAATAAATAACATAGTATATATTTTTGAAATTATGAACTATTTTTGATTGCATGTAAGAAATTAATACTGATCCCAACCATACTCCTTCAGCTTCTAAATACTAAACCCTGATCTCTAAACCCTAATACAAATATGAATCCTAAATCCAAATATCAAAATTTAAAAAGTAAATAATATTATGTAATATTAAATTATATTCTGCAATATTAAACTATACAACATATATCATAATACGATTTTACAGATTAAAAACATGTAAAGATAGATAGAATTTAAGAAAATTACAAAATATATTACTAAAAAAATAGAGCACTTTTATTAATCGTTAAATGAAATGGAACATGATAAAATAGTATAGTAACAGAATATAACGTATAACAAAATATGAAAAATACACATTGTTTACATTTATATTCTATATGCACATAATAGAATAGAATACAATAACAAAAACTGTTCATCTTTAAATCCATCAAATTTTGAATATAGAAACATATTCATGTCATTCTTGACTTCTATTTTCGGTGAGCTTTCCTCAAATACTCCTATTTTCGGTGAGATTTCCTCCAATACTCCTATTTCTTACAAATTAGTTAGAAAATATTAATTATAACAGATTATATTTATTTTACAATGTAGAGATTTCCAGTAAATTAAGATACGTACATGTTTTGGTGTCTTCGCTACTATTACTTTTAGAATCTGAGAAGCCTCTCCTTTCCGTCCCCGACAAAGCCTCCTAAACCATTCTCCTCCTCCACACAACTTTCTGGCGACGTCTTCATCGCTCAAATCTGTATTGGAAGAATTTAATCACTTTTCCAAATATTAGTAATGAAAAACTTATTTTGTGAATGTGTGTGAGAAACAAAGAACCACGTTATATGTTTCACGATCAATAACTATTAATTATTATTTTTTGTTTCTTTGCAGGTTGTGCCGGTGAAAAGGAAGGTTAATAGAGTATTATCATATAAATATAACAGTGTGTATAGAAATGTTAGAAAAATTAGTTACTTGGTAAATCAGACTTTTTTCATGCTATACAGCCCAATTTTCCTTATTTATAATACTTAATCCTAATTCTGCCGAACTTCACTCTTTTAATTTCTGACCCAAATCCTTGCTTCAGCAGATCCTAAACCCTTAATTTTGCCTGAAAATATCATTTACCTTCTTCAATGAAGATTTAAAAACTTTGTTTTCAAATAATTCCCGATTCGACGCAATAGTTTCACTTCTCTTCTCCATGAATATTCTTGGTTTGTAGCTCTGAAAGATCAGTGTCTTTATTCCTTCTGACCACCATTAATTTGAAGAATTAAGGTTTGAATTTCTGTTCATGTTTAAGAATTGACCATCTGGGTGACCATTTTCACTCCTCCTTGATCATAAAATAATAACTTTCTCCAAATTTTCCAAAGTTAAAATTTGCTTGAAGATGTCAAACACTTTCAGGGATTTGAATTTTTTATTCATGTGGGTGTTGCAGTTAAAGTTGACACACTAAGAGAGATCAAAGAGGAAAAGGAGAGATGCACGAGAAGGTGGTGAGAAGGGGAAGAAAAGAGAGAGACTGTAGCTTCTGAGATTAGTTTTTTTTTTGGGAAGTTAACTCAACTAGTATGAATTTTATTAATTATTATCATAACCATACAAAACTTTTTTTTATTACTACCTTTTTTTTAATACCCAGCGTGCCCTTTTTTTACGTTGTGAGAAAAAAACATATTTACGAGAATACCATTACTTTTTTGTGCCACGTAGGCAAAAAATCGGGTCCACGTAAGAATGCGGCATAAAACTCAGCCTTAATACGATATGAACTTCGTTACGGCCGAGATATAGGTGCGTTGCAGCTGACTTAACTAACCTAGCTGACTTATGAGAAATAAGCTGAGTTATGAACATAACTCAGTCGATCGTTATGGCTGACTTACAAAAATCTGGCTGGTTTATTTGATAACGGCTGAGTTACGGTCAGATATTACGACTGAATTAAACATCCTTAGGCTGGTTCCCGGAAAATCCGACTGAGTTCTAGTTACCAGAAGGCTGAGTTAACTATCGCGGCTGGTTAATTGATCGTCGACCGGCCGAGTTATGAGATGTTTTTACAGGTGAGTTATATTTAATCAGCCGTCATAAAGTGGAGTAACAGTAAACTCAGCTGATTTACGGCTGACTTTTTAGCGAAAGATTAATTACTAGAATAGCATTCATTTGCCGGCTGGTTTATTTTACGATACAGCTGACTTCTTGCGTTTCATCTCTGTTATGGCTGATTGTTAACAAAAAGTTAATTACTAAAATAGTATTCACGTTTTGACTGACTTACGGTGTATTAAGTGGCTGACTTATTGTGGCTGACTTAAATGTTCGTTTGGTGGCTGAATAACTGATTTTCCGTGTCATCATCCATGTCAGCTTTTGTTTTCCATGTCATTACTAACTACAACAACGAAATTAGGGTTTATGTTACATACGCCGCTATCTGTTCTCCACCTTCTTCTCTTTCTCTAAAATCTTATGGATCCAGTAATTATTGTTTCAGGTAACTGGATTAAGAAAAACAGATATGTATTCACACCCGACAGTAGAGGATGTATTGTTCTGCATGCAGATGAGAAAACAACACACGGCGAACTGGCAAAGTCAGTACTCGATGATTACGGATTGAATGAGTCGAGCCATCAGATTCAGCTAAGCTACCAGTTCTCGAATAAAGCTTTGAAAACAATGGCTCACGACACACCACCAGTTTACATCTCCAATACTCGTCAATTGCAAATATTTTTAAGCCTAAGGAAAACCGAAAGATTACGTCTCTGTGTAGAGATT
>CAKOAT010200377.1:55887-101659 GCA_932364175.1 Eruca vesicaria subsp. sativa
AACAACATAATAAATAACCCAGCCACCATATCAATAACTCAGCCAAAACATAATCAATAACTCAGCCAAATCATAAATAATAAATAACTCAGCCACAACATAATATATAACTCAGCCACAGTAATCAATAACTCAGCCAAAACATAATCAATAACTCAGTCGGATCATAATCAATAACTCAGCCACTTCATAAATCAAATTCAACTCAGCCACACTATACAATAACTCAGTAACAACATAATCTATAACTCAGACACGTCGTAAATCAAACTCAGGCACAACATACCAGAGAAGATGAGAAGATGATGTCGTAGATACGATTACGTCGAAACTTTTGCGGAGAAGTGGATGTCGACGAAGATGATATCGGAGACGGTTAGGGTTTAACGAGGTCGACGAAGATGATTTAAGATATCGGAAACACTGTTTGAAACGAGAGTATTAGTTGTGACGAAGATGATTTCGGGATTTCGTAATCGGTTAGGGTTTAACGAGAGTTGTGACGGAGAAGAATGTGACATTAAGACTTTTTTTTTGTTCACCGGAGATATGGGACTGTTGATTTTCCAGTGTAACTGATGACACAAATTAGTTAGTGACGTGGATTGTCAAAATTATGATGTGGATTTAATAATTAAAATTTGTATCAATAGTAACAAAATTAAATAAGGGTGTTTATTGTAATTTACTAGGAGTCTAAAAACATTCTAGTAATTTTTAGAAAATATATACTATTCTAGTTATATACAAGCTTTTGTTTATCATTCTAGTATTTTTTTTTTTTTTTTTCTGTTGAGAGAGTAATTGTAATGAAGAAGAAGAAGATTGAGTTTGCTAAATAGAGGGATGAGTGGATATCATAATGTCACTAATGGTCCCATCCAGAACTCTATTCCAATTATTCATGAGTAATTAACTTCATGTCGATCTCTTGTTGTTAAAGTTTTTTACTTTGCTTCGTATGAGATAACTAAAGTGATTGTTATTGTTGATGGTCTGCCTCTAAAGCATCCCAATGTCATATATACATATTAAGATATTCTTATGGGGAAATCACATAAAAAACCCTCGAAGTTAACTCTCACTAACATTTTAAACTTTGATATCTTTTCATTATTACTTTAAACTTTTAAAGTGACATTTGTATCACAAGAAACCTCCAACCTGACTTATTTGTTCTTCAAGTAAAAAATGACCTAATGAATAGGTAAAATATGACATATTTAATATTTAATAGGTAAAATACGATGACTTGTAACTTTTTCTAAAAATAAATATTTAATTAATAAAATAAATAAAATGTTAAATCAAAATATCAAAAAATTTAATTAAAAATCAGAAAACAAAATAAAATTCAGAAAATTAAACAAAAAAAACAATTCAGAAATGACAATTCTGTCAAATAGCCATTTTAAAGTTTTTGTCACAAAAATATAACTCAAAAACTTAAAGGACTAAAATAGCTTTATTTATTTTGAAAATTTTAGATTTTTATTTTATTTTTTCAAATATGAAATCCTATCTCCAAAACTCCACTCTTCAACTCTAAACCATAAACCCTAAATCTCACCTCTTAACTTTAAACCCTAATGTCTAGATTAATTAACCATAGGGGTATAAGTGTATATTTATTTCTTTTGGTAAACAATTAAGTCTATTTTGGTCATTTTTACTTTTAAGGTCTATATTTGTGACAAAAATTTTTTATGTCTATCCTAGAAAATTTCTCATTGAGAAATTATATAATATTTTAAAAAACAAGATAAAAATAGAGAAAATTAGATAAAAATTTCATAAACTTAAAATAAATTAAAGAAAATTCAGAAAAATTATAAAATTAAAAATAGTTTTTTTAAATAAAATTACAAGATTATGTTTTTCAAGAAAATTGCTTGAAACCATCAACGTCAATAATGATATGTTCAAAATTTTTATAGCCAATGATGATATCTAAGTTTTTTTTAAAGCAATCTTATAATTTTATGTAATTTTTCCAATAAAATTAACATATCATTTGTTGACAATAAAAATTTCAAAAAATATTATTGTTGACAGTGATGGTTTCAAATAGTTTTAATAAAAACATAATCTTTTAATTTAAAAAAAAACTTTTTCTGAATTTTCTAATTCTTGTGAATTTTTATTTAATTTTTGAAAAAATAATTTAATTTTTTAATTTATATTTATTTTTTTTTAAAATTTTTTTTTGATTATTTAAAAAAAAATACTTTTCAATTTTTAATCTACATATATAAAATATAGTTTCTTCTTTCTTAAGTTGCCATATCATTAAATAGAGAAAGGGCAGGTTACCAAGTGTACAAAGAATAAAAGCAATCACGATTTTAGTTTATGTTGGATTTTTTCTTTTTTTGATTTACATTAGTCAAGGCCTGTGTTGAAATCATAAATTGTCCCTCTCTCGAATAAATCGTACCTCCGTTGACAGTACTAAACCCTAACAGTTCTGCTTTTGTTCTTCATATCGGCATCAAAAGAAGTGGAGACGTTACAGATCCAGCCTGAATCAAAGCGTTACCTTAAAAACAATAATTAACAAAAGCTTTCCACTACTCTCACAATATGTTTTCATCCCCATTACTTCATTTCTATGAAACTTCAACTATAAAAAGGTATGTTCTGTCTCAGTAAAATCATTAGTTCAATCTTCTCATTCATAACATTTCCTAAGAATGGCTAATTCCAGTTGTTAAGTTTTGCTTTTTTTTTTTGTATTTTCAGAGTACCAAAACCCTATTGAGTTTGGTTTCTTTTTTTTTGTGTAAGAGATTACAAGCTCTGGCTTCAGGAGCTCTGTACCAATGGCTATGTCGTCTGTGTTGTTTCAAGTCAAGGTACTTTTTTAGTTAATCATCAATTGCTAAAGCATTAACTAAATCTTCTCTAGCTTAAAATTTTCATGTCTTTAGCGCGCAAGATTCAAGAGGTGGCCCTCCATGGTGTGTCGAATTACTAGCTCATGGTATGATATATGTGTGCATCCAGATGATCCGCCAGGTTAGAGCAACATACTCCTCATAGTTTGTTTTCACTTTTATTTTTATTTTTTTGGCAAAGATCGTAGGCATTCTCGAATGCATTATCTTGGATTTTCAGGGTAATTTCAGAATCGAAAGGAATAAGGCTTAGCAGAGAGAGAGATAGAGAGAGAGAGAGAGAGAGAGAGAGAGAGAGAGAGAGAGAGAGAGAGAGAGAGAGAGAGAGAGAGAGAGAGAGAGAGAGAGAGAGAGAGAGAGAGGAGTTACGTGGCAGGTTCATGGACAACGAAGAAGAACAAATGGTGAAGCTCGAGGAAAAGAGTTTAGTTGCATATCAACGATGAGAAAAAGGAACCAAACTACTCTTGAGAAAGAGGAAGTTGACGCCTCTGCGACTGTGAGCAAGAAGGGCAAGAAAATCAGAAATGGTCTAAGGTTGAGAAAAAAATAATCAAGGTGCATCTATGAAAAAAAATTCATTGATGTGTGTATAACTATTTTGAACATTTTTATGTAACTTCAACCTATGTTTGAACTTTCTATTTTCCAGATTTTTGAGTTTAGTGTTGGAAAATATATTGGAAGTTCAGTATTTATACCAAAAGGTTCTTAGGCTGAGATAGTGTGCTTTTCCATGCAGGTTGTTAAGAGAGATAGTCTTAGCTATTGGTGTCTGATTGGCAGATTTGTTTACTGCAAATCAAAGACAGGTCATAAACACCAAAAATAGCTTTTGGAAAAAGTTTCTTTTGTTGAGTGATGGGCCCTATATATCGCCGTGGTGACAGTGTAAAGGGGAGTATTGTCGGGTGATTTTTTTTTTTGTTTTGTTTGTCATCAAACAAACAGACTCATGTATACTCTGCGAACCAAACTTGTAGCTCTGCATCTATGTGAACGACAAAAGACGATTGTTTCCTGACACTGCGTGCTAGGCTATCCGCCCGTGAGTTCTGCGTTCTTGGTACATAGATGATCTCTAAGCTGTGAAAGCTATCTTTCAGCGTCGTAATGTCTTCCAAATAAGTTGCAAGCAGCGGCCATTCCTCTTGTTCCAACACCATCTTCACCAGGTGGAAACAATCCATTGGCAAAAGTGACTTGGTATTAACGCAAATTCCTCATACATTCCATTGCCCAAATTAGTGCCTCCACCTCCGAATGTAGGGGTGAAAGGCTTGCCCTGACATTTCCTGCCCCATTAATCTATGGAAGCCTTCTAATGTGCTATACCAACCTTGTCCAGAAAACTTTTCCTTGACTTTCCATGAGCCATCCGTAAAACACCACCGGCCTTGAATGGACGGAGTGTCCCTAACCTCACCCTGGTGTGGAGCCCTCTGTGTCTGTTCCAACTGAGCCAACTGAGCCTCACTTCAGAGAATCGATTCCGTCTCTGCGAGTTTCAACGTATTTCTGGGATCAATATCCAAATTACTAAACGTCTTGCTATTCCTGGTTTTGCAAAGGTACCACAATATCCATGCGAAGTGATGATCGTCCATTTTTGGACGTACTCACCAAAATAAGTGATCCATATTTGTAAACAGAGAACTGGTAGGAAAAATATCTAGATTAGATGGTATCTTTGATAATGCCCAAACCTGGCATGCTGGGGGACATTCAAAGAACACATGATTAATCGACTCCTCCTCCGCTACACACCAACTGTCTCCTTTTTTTTTTTTTTGAAACTTAGCAAATGTCTCCTTGCATCCCTCTTGCTTGAAGGTTTTTCTTGACCGCTATACATCCCGATACTAGCTGCCATAAATTTTTTTTTATCTTTGGAGGGCATCGTACCTTCCAACAATATGCCTTCAATGGATCAACTGTATGTCCTAGCATTACTGGTGATCTTTCGTTATCTGGATAAATACGTTCCACTTGGTATCCCGACCTAACTGTATATTTCCCGTTATGTGTAAAATGCCATCCATCCCGATCCTCCATCTGAGTCGTACTCAATGGTATACTTTCTATAATTTTGGCATCTTTAGGATCCACCAAGGCCCGAATTGCCTGCGTATTTCAGCTTCGCAGAAGTCATGTTGATGAGCGAATCCACTGTAAGTGTCGGGTAAAGGTCATGTTCATTTTTGTTTGCTGGTCTCGGGCGAGTGGTTGGGAGCCAAGGATCATTCCATACAGAGATGGATGATCCTGATCCCACCCTTTTGATTAGTCCTTTTCTAACCAGAGATCTAGCAGAAGTCATGCTTCTCCAGCCATATGACGGACAGTATGATTGTATCGGGTCCATGGGTGAAGCATTCCTGAAATACCGACCTTTGAAAACTCGAGAAAATAAAGTGCGTGGTTTCTCTATACGACACCATAATTGCTTGCCAAGCATAGCCTTATTAATTTCATTTAGGTCCTTAAAACCCAAACCTCCTTCATCCTTATCCAAGCATAATTTATCCCATGATTTCTAGTGCATTCCTCTCATACTTCCCCCTGGACTCCACCAAAAATTTGCTACTGTCGCCGTCAGATTCTTCTTGATTGCCTTGGGTATGCGATAGCAAGACATTACATGATTTGGAAAAGCCGTGGTCACTAATTTAACTATCACCTCCTTTCCTCCTTTGGTGAAGAATTTAAAATTCCATCCATTAACCCTATTATTTAACCGGTCCTGAACAAATCCAAACACTTGTACCTTGGATCCTCCAAGACTCTCGGGTAATCCTAAATAAGATCTCATTTCTCCTAAATTATGTATTCCTAAGATATCCCTCAATTCCTGATGATTAGACTCCTCAATCTTATGCCCAAATTGAATCGATGACTTTTAGAAATTAATTAATTGGCCCGATACAGCCTCGTATTCCTTCACGATTCTGAGAATGGTCTGACACTCATCTCCTTGTGCCTTATAAAATAAAAGGCTGTCATCCGCAAAAAAAATAAGTGAGAGATATTAATGCCTCCGTGTACATAATAAATAGCGCCGTCATTCCATCAGGTCCTGAGGCCTTCTCTGGATGCATCATAAATACTGCCTGCCTTAGTTCTTCTTCTGTTGTTGGTCGTAGCAACCTTTGATTCATCTGAGCAGTGATAGATGTAGGAACCTCATCCAGAAGGAGAAGTAGTTGTAAATAGGTTGTTAAAGTAATCCACTGCTACCTTCTCCACGCTATTTTCTCTTTTATCCAATTTCCAGCTTCATCATGGAGCCCTACTATACGATTACACACCCGTCGTTGCTTTGTTAATGCATGATAAAAGTTAGTGTTGAGGTCCCCTGATGTATACCAAATATTACGACTTTTCTGGTACTAGTAATCCTCCTCATCGTTACATGCTTCATGTTATTTCATGGAGACCTCCAGGATATCTTCGTGGGATCTATTATCGTCAGTTTGTACCTCTTCGAGTGTCCTTTGAAGATCTTGAATTTTTTCCTTCCCATATGATGGATTATTTTTTCTCCATTTAGCAATTTCATATCCACAATTACTAATTTTTGTAGCAAAATCCACTTGTTGATCCTCATTAGATTCAGTCCAACTTAA
This sequence comes from Eruca vesicaria subsp. sativa, assembly GCA_932364175.1. NCBI lineage: Eukaryota > Viridiplantae > Streptophyta > Magnoliopsida > Brassicales > Brassicaceae > Eruca > Eruca vesicaria. The sequence goes on from CAKOAT010200377.1 coordinate 62,411, forward strand.
AGCTATTGATTCCACAAGTCCCTCTTGTCCAATCCATCTTTTATCAAACTGAAATTGTTCTCTTCTCCTCAGAACTTTATCTTCCATATAGGCTACCACTGGTCGATGATCCGACCGACCATCCCAAAATATTCAGTGTGAGAACAAGGGAAGACTGTGTTCTACTCTTCGTTTGCTAAAGCACGATCCAACCGACATCTAATCATCTTCTCCCCTTTCCCTTTCCCTCGACGTCCTTGTAGAGACATTGTGTTACCCGGAGCTGGGAATTCTAATAATCCACTCTTTCTTATCATATTATTAAAAGTAACAAAAGAGTTTGCACTTCTCAAAACGCCCCTTTCCTTTTCATGATTTCCAGTAATCTCATTCAAACCTCCAAACATAAACCATGGATCCGACCGTGATAAACTGTATTGGGTTCACCGTTCCCACACTTGTTCTCGTAATTTTTGAACCGGATTTCCATACACAAAAGTTAAAATTTTTTTTTCCCTAGTGCCTTTGCCTCCACATCAATCATTCGATTGCTCGAATACAAAATCTTAACCTGGTAATCCTTGTTATATAATAAAGCTAATCCCACACTTCTCCCAATTGGGTCCACCGTAACCAAACTAGCATACTCAAAGTGCGATTGAAATCCTTTCATAAACTCAAAGTCGGATGATTATCTGTTCAAAACTATGCAATTTTTTGGTTAAGAAACTGTGTAAATTTTTAATAGAGTATTTTATTATTATATAATGGTGAAAAAGTCAAAGTTGACGTTCATCCAGAAAGAAACGAATTAATAGAAAAAAACTTAATAAGATGCAAGGAACAATTTTTATTTAGCAGTGTTGATATATTGACAATAAAAATAAAAAAATCTGGCAAACAATGTTTATTTTATAAGATATCTAACAAATAAAGTGTCTTAAAGATTCGACAAATAAATTATTTGAAATGTATATGATAAAAAAATGTTAATCCCCTATATATTAATTGAAAAATATTTGAAAAGATGTAACTTAAGTTTGTATTAATTGTTTGAACAAACAAAAAAGTTTGTATTAATTTAAAAATAACCTCATTCTACGTGGCAGCTCTCTATGTCTTCTAATTCAATTTTTAAAAAATTATAGAGCACTTTCTATAAACTATAGTCTAAAAATTATACTATCTAGCAATATAATATTTTGCAGAATATAGTTGGTCGCATATATCAAATATTTATTGTTCCGCAGGCTTTCCTTAAATAAAACCTACGGAATTACCTAATGTGATTAATATATATATATATATATATATATATATATATATATATGGCAATTAATGATTTTCAACAATAAATATTTGATAATAATTTGGATACTTTTTATCATTTTGTTTATTTTTTTATTATTAGAATAAATTACACAAATATATTAATCATTAACAAAAACTAGTTTTTTGTGTATGTTGTATTTCGATTTTTTTTTTAAATGAGTATAAATTACTAAAATTGTTAAAAGTCTCACATAAGATTTTATGATCAAGGTTTAATTTTTTTTCTATATTAATCAAGAAACAAAGACTTGGGATGTGGGCCGGCTGGAGAATTATGTAGCTGCTGATGATATACCACTCATAAGGAGCATGACCATTAGTTCAACACCTCGTCGGGATACGTACTGCTGGAGCTATACAAGGAATTGACAGCACACAGTCAAATCTGGATATTGGGTTGCACGAAATATACTGATAAAGGAGGAGCAGGCTGAAGTTTGTGAACCTAGTATCACAAAACTCCAAGGACATGCTTGGAAGGTTAAGGCACCCCAAAAGATATGCCATCTTATGTGGCAATTAATAACAGGTCATGTGGCTGTTACAAGTACATTAAACTACAGACATATGAGATGTGATAATCACTGCCCACGATGTGGAGAACCAGAAGAATCAGTTACACATGTAATCTTTCAGTGTCCACCCGTACTGCAAGTTTGGGCCTTATCATCTACTCCTACCAGCCCTACCTTGTTTCCACTTCAGAGCACATATGCGAATATGGACAACCTATTCTAGAGGAAAAATGACATAATGGCACCAGAATTGGACAGGGATCCGTATCCCTGGCTAATTTGGTATATTTGGAAGGTTCATAATGATAAGCTGTTTAGAAGAATTGATAGGGATCCATTGGAGCTAGTCTGTTATGCAGAGAGTGAATGTCAAGCTTGGTTCCAAGCCAATGAACATATTACAGCGCCATCTCAAGAAAACATGGATGCTGAAAGCCAGGCCATAAGCCTGGGAAATATATGTTTGGTGGATGGTTCTTGGACTCCTACAACTCAGTTCAGTGGATGTGGTTGGGTTTGGAATGATAGTTTGGGAAATAGCCAGCTAATGGGATTGCACAATTTTAATAGAGTAGTCTACTTTGCACTCAAAGTTGGAAGCACTGCGGTGGACAATGGAGAATATGCTTCAACATTCGCTATGTCAGAGCTTTGAGACTGACTGGAAGGAGATGACTGCGATGCTCAGAAATCCACATGATTGGCCAAGCTTCTCAACGGAATTAGAAAAAACTCATGACGATGCGGATCTGCTTCCCAGATTTCAAGATCTTTTATGTTCCTAGAACACAAAATGGGGTTTCCAATTCATTAGTGAAGACTTCTCAATCTTTCTATCAAGAACTATTGTATGTTGGCTCTTCTATTCTGGTCTGGCTACACTGACCACCTCAAGCTTGAGTAATAGATTAGCCATTTGATGTCAAAAAATAAATAAATAAATAAACAAACATTATTTACTTATGCTAGAAATTAATATGCATCGGAAAGTTATATAATATTTTTGAAATATTGTTTACAATTATAAAAAAATATAATTTTGAAAGTTGTTTATATATTAATAAAAAGATAGAATATGGTAGTTAATTTAAAGGATCCAGTTTTGTAAAAGCAACATATTGCATTAATTTATGAAACTCCTTGTCAGGGGGCTCGATGAAAGCATGTTCATCACTTTTAATGAATAAGTATCGACGCTGCCAATTCGGAGTCTTGATTGGATTGCCAGTGATTACATTATAGCTTGTCCTCCTCTTTACCGAGAAAAGGCCATGGTCCAAAGGAGTGATAGACGTCAGTTCTTAGAACGCTCGAATGCATAGGGATACATTGATCTCGGAAGCCATAACCATCAACGCAACTGCCATACGAAACGATCCGTTTACCATCTGACTGATAGCAAGATCACGACGAGAGATGTAGGAGGTGATCAAGCGGGGGATCGGGAACCAAAGTCTGGTGTCATTCCCGAAGTAGGACTCATACACGCAATGATAACCAACCGGAGGCGACCACAGACGTTGATCGGCAGTCGGGATCAGATAGGTCACGCCGACTGCATTCCGGGCTATAAGTAAATTCTCAACTGTAGCGACAGTCGACTCCGTCTTGAAGGTATTTGTCCACGGCTGACCAGGAACCTTAGCGGGACGCAAAAACTCCTGGGAATCACAAACTCTCTCTCGAAAACCCCATCCCCCAAGTAACGAGTCGGGGCAGGGGGAAGCTTCTCTTCCCTCACTTGTCTCGCATTATCAGACTCATACCACACAGGCGCTGGTCGATTACGACTCCCTCGTCGAGATTGATTGGAGTTTGCTCGTCGAGACCGGTTGGAGTTTACTCGCGACGGCCTAGATAGCGATGGTTGAGGCTGCCTGGTCCGAGGATCGTTCACCATCTCTGCAGCAGCATCCCCCGCACTGTCGCCTCTAAGCTTTCTCTCGGTTTCTACGACCAAGAGTCGCTGAGATAAGCTAAGACCGTCCATGTCCATTAGCGCATCACGATGCACTAATTCAAAATCTTCTAAGGGATTGTTGGTCGTCTCATCCCTAGCCGGGCTCGACGAAGTCGCAATACATTTCCCTTTTTCCTCACGAGATAACCTCTCCCGCGGGCACATCTTACCGACAGTGTATGTATATATCGTACAAAAACTTAGAGAGAGAAAGTAGAGAGAAGGGAGAGAGAAGGATACCTGTAGCGGCGAAGAAAATATAGAGGACGAAGTAAGGAGTATATATAAGGGGAGAGAGGCGCGTTCCCAAAGTCATTATTAGGTCTATAAAGACCTAGTTAGGCCTAAGCCACTCGCGACTCTTCACCCCCTAATGGGCCGAAGAATCTCAAGATGCCCATTTAACTCGCGACTATTCACATTCTCGCAACTACGAATCGCTTCGCTCAAACAACGAGCAGATGACTTAGCCATTGAAAAGAGATGGTTAGACGAGATAACTAGTGGATAATCCTGTTGGCTTGCCAGGAGCTCGTCTCGGAAAGACGTGCGACGAGCTGGACACCTGGTTACAAAGTTGAGCAGAATCGACGAGTGAACGACTCCATCGATAGGTTGAATTGCTCTTCTCGGCAACGGGGTCAATGCGAGTAGACGACTCAATCGCCGACGAAAGGTAGCCCGATGGGTAAACAAGCGATTAATATCACTGCCTCGTCGAGAGCTCGTCCCAGCCATTGATCACGACGAAGGGTCCCACCGACTCATCGCGTGTTCGCCTCGGAGCTGCACCCGAAACAATCTCCACGTTCTTAATCTTGATATTCCGTGAACCCACTCTACTAAAGTCCACTCCCGAATTTCCGAGCAACTCGGCAATGGACTGGGGGAACTTACTGTAGGAGTTGGATTGACCCATCCTTCAAGGCCCGCCGAATAACAGGAAAGGCCCATTTAGGAGCTATTCGCGCACCCTTGCGACTAAACGACAAAAGGAAACCGAGTCGCGCGCGACTCGATGGGCCGACCAGAAAGCCCATTGGTGGAAGGCCTCTTAAGGCATATTGACCTAGGTCATTAGAGAGGAGCGAATCAGGTTATAAAAAAAGAGAAGGAGATAGCAAGAAAGGGGATCCGAAATTGAGCACTCACTTGCAAGGCGGCTAGAACTAGGGTTTTTACCTCTTTGTACTTTTCCGACTTGTACTCTCACGGCCAAGCTCTCCGAGCAACGCCGTCTCGTCTCGTCTATTTCCTTATTTGTACACCAACTCTTACATCAATAAACTTGCTCTTTCACTCATTTAGTAGTAAAAACGCCTTTGAAAATACCCACAGATGAGTCCAGTCACTCACTTACGATAGTAGACCGAACTCGGTTCGAACATGCATAAATATATAATCACTTAATAAGGACTTTCGAGAGAAGGGATAGCTATTTTTGTCGTCTAAGAAGGGAAAGCTAAATTACAGAGAGAGGAAAAACTCGATAAATATATATATGTAATATAATGAAGGTTGCTGTTATTTTAATTCGAACCAAAAATATTTATTTAAAATAATAACATGATCTCAGAATTCTTTCATTATTTGTTTGTTGATAATATCATTTTCAATTTATAGTGATTTTAAATGTTTCATAAAATTAATAGAAAATTTTAAATAAAATAAATTTTAGTATAACTTACGGACGGATCAATCCTAAATTATTAAATAAATATTTTAGGAAAAAAGTTGACACATCATCGTTTTTACATGTTCAACAAGTCAATTACCATGTCTATCGCTGTAAATTCGTTGTAATACTTTTACATCGACTTTACATTGATAAACATCTAATATATATTTATATGAAATATTACATTGATAAATATTTGAAATATAAATATACAAATTATACAACGAATTATTTAATTTTTATAATTGTTAAAAGAACCTTAGTATAAAAGTCATAAAATAATATTTAAATTTATATTACAAAAACAAAAAAAACAAAAAAAACTAGTAAACGTTATTTGTGTCGAAGTAGTCATGGCCGGTGTCATCTTGTATCGTTGGATGTTGCGGCATCCTGAGAGCCGCTCGTCTCGCATTCAACACTTGTAGCATAGTTGGATTTCCCACCGCAAAGAGGAGAAGAAGATAGTCAAGTGAATCCAAGCGAGCCTTCTGAGAATCCATTTGACACTGCATCTGAGAAGTCTCCTCATCCGGTCTCGAAACATATGACGAAGTTTCTCTTGGGACTTCGTTGACCGAGCCTATTCCCACGACCAGTCCCTTCCTCGTGGAAGCCACCTGTAGGAGGTGGATTGCATCTACACGAGAAAACATATTCGGCCCGTTAGAAGACAAAACGCTCAGCCCGATCCATGATTGACGAGCCAGCCGTCAACAGACGGCGTTAGCCGAGTATCAGCCGAACGGCATCCGTACAAGTCACAAAATCGTTTCCACGGGCCGAGAAAGAAGCCCAATACGGAAGCCCATCAACGTGTACCGCTTTAGGTCAAACTAAACGAGGAGAGATCGAATATAAAAGGGGAAGGAGGCGAAACAAGAAGGAGATCCGAAAATAGACTGTCTAGGTGGCAACTTGTAGTAACTGAGTTCACGCGAGGTGTTGCTTTCTTGATATTCGCTACGAGCAACACACGTGCTGCTTCCTGATCGCCGTGAAGCGTTCGGATGTGTCCATCCGTTCCAAGGAAATTTAACGCATTGGTGGTAGGTTGACAAGATTGCCTTCATTGAATGCAGCCAGGGAGTTCCGAGTATCACATGATACGGAGCATTTGTTCCGACGATGGAAAACTTGACCGTGCGAGCGACCCCTCCTGTGTACACCGGGAGACGGATCATACCGAGCATCTCCTCGGATACTCCGTTGAACCCTTTTAGGGAATGAGTAGATGGCTTGTTGAGGCGGAGATCAATTCCCTTCTTCTCGACAGTACTGTGGAAGATGAGATCGACCGAGCTACCGGTGTCGATATGACTTTGGTGACCTCGCAGTCAGCAATGCCCACTTCGACTAGTAATTGATCGTTGTGAGGCATATGGACACTGATAGCATCTTCAGCCAAGAAAGTGATTGAATGGTCATCCGTCGGCTGAGAAGTCCAGCGTCTGGACGACTTCGCCTGTCGCTGATACGCTTAAACGGATCGGACCGAGTCTTCACAAGGTGGTGAACCTCCCATGATGAATTTTAACCAGCTCTGCGCTTTCAGGAGTTCATGCGGTGTTGCCAGAATTCAGACCTGATCTAAATGTTGCCGTAGATCGACGTTTTTCGATCGGTTGAGCGTCTCTCGGAGGTCATTTTTTGTGAAGTTCAGCTTATCGTGTAGATCTGTGACATCCTGACTGGATGCTACTCGGCGAGTTTTGGAGTGGTTGAGCTTATCTCGGAGATCAGAGATAGCGTCAGGTTTGCGGGCTGACTTTCGCGCGTTGAGGAGCGTACGCAGGTCTTGGGATTCTGGTTCTTCGTCGGATGACGACTCGGGGTTAGCGAGGATAACTTGGATCCTTTTCCTGTTCTTTGGTTGCTCCTCTTCGGGGGGTGTGTCGTCGCGGTTGTGAGACTCTAACTTTTGGCCCTTTGGCTGGGCCTCATCTTGCTTCGGTTTGCCAGAGGGTTTCTGAGACCTTTTGTCTTTGTTTTTGCTCCAGCTGTTTGTTGGGGTCAAAATCGGTACGACGGAATCAATAGCCAAAACTCCCCGCAAAAATACAAAAGGAATAGTTTTATAAAGCCCGAGGAGTCGTTTTATAAAACTTGAAATCATTTATAAAACTCGCAGACCGTTTTATAAAACCCAAAGAATCGTTTTATAAAACTTGAGGATTGTTTTATAAGATTCGAAGAATCGTTTTATAAAACTCGAGAATCGTTTTACAAAACTCGAGGACCGTTTTATAAAACCCGAAGATCGTTTTATAAAACTCAAAGAACCGTTTTATAAAACTCGAGAAGCCGTTTTATAAAACTCGAGGAATCGTTTTATAAAACTTGAGTCATTTTATAAAACTCGAAGAATCGTTTTATAAAACTCGAAAAGCCGTTTTATAAAAATCGAGGAATCGTTTTATAAAACTTGAGAATCGTTTTATAAAACCGCAAAAAACCGAAACAGCCGTAAAACGCGAACTAGTTGTAACTAGTTCGCCCACCGGCGAACTAAGCCAAGCTGGCTTAGTTCGCCGATGGGCAAACTAGGAGACCCTTGACTAGTTCGCCCACCGGCGAACTAAGCCAAGCTGGCTTAGTTCGCCGTTGGACAAACTAGAGACTTCCTGGACGTCCTGAGCCTCGATCTCCCGCATCCCTGATTCGAAACTTACGTCTTTCGACACGGTCGCATTATGAACCACGGTCGAAATGTCTCCCGTTCCATCTCGATCGGACCTATCGTTCGAGTTTTACGATAAAAACCATAAAACTTTGTTTTCTCGACAAAGAACTCGAGGAAATCGTATAAAACGGCAACGGTTAAAACGAAACACCGAACATTGCCTAAACTATACGATTTATTCGAGATTTCTCATTAAAATCGTGAAAAACGCGTTTTTAATAAAAAACGTCGAGTAAATTGTAAAACCTTACGATTAGCTTGAGGAATTTACTAAAAACGGCATCAGATCAGGAAACGATCCTGTACAAAGTCGGAAAACAGATTTATCGCAGAACGGCCCGGAAGGTCCTAAAACGCGATAAAAGCCCATCTCGCGATTTTAACGGAATCTAACCCGAAGATACGATAACGTTTTGACGGTTTAGTCGCAGGAGGAAAATAAATGTCAAGCTTGAAGATAAAAGGCAGGTTTGAAGAAAAATAGAAGATTTCCGCAGAAGAAAAGGAAGGATCGAGAAAAATGGAAAATTCCCGATATAGTCAAATCTGGGCGAAATGGAAATACCGAATGGCCAAGGCGAGGAGTATATAAGTAAGAGGTCTAGGGCAGAAGAAAAGGACACGATTTTCAGAGCTCTCACCACCAAAACTAGCATTTAGGAATATTTCTGTTTTCTGTTAGCGAGCTGCGTCTCAACTAGGGTTTTTCGTTCTTAAGCTTTTCGGCCACTCTTTTTGTACCAGTTCTACGCAGATTCGGAATAAGAACCTCTTTGCTCTCGATTTTCGTTTATTCTTTTAAAAATTCTAAGTTTATCGTTATCTTAATCTTGGTTGTGCGGTTCTGCAGATAGCCGGTTCCTCTGGAAACTTAGGGTTTTCCCGAAGTTTCCTTTTTTACGATTTATTGACAGTAGGTGGATTTCGGTTCCTACAGTTTGGCGCTAGAAGGAGGGGGGGGGGGTCGGATCTATCTTACACCGAAGCCGCAACATTTCCAACGAAGAAACGATGACTGGTGACAACCAAACTCGCAACGAACGCGATAACGTTGAAATAACACCACCACAAGGAGCGTCAGCGGCCAACGCTAACGCCGAGACCCTCGAGAAGATTCTTTCTGAGTTTAACAAAAAATTGGAAGAGCAGCAAAAGCTCATTGGTTCGCTCGCGAAACGGGTAGAGACCCTAACCGCGAAAACCCGAGCAATTCGCCCCCGCGGAACTACTAAGATCTGCGGAAGGAGGCTCGACTTTGGCGCTCCTACGGATCGTCCCAGAACCGAACAGAGTAACTTACCGGAAAAGGAATCTAGAAAAGACAATCCTGACGCGACGCCGAACGAATCGGAGAAACCTCCTACTCACGAACAGGAGACCGAGGGCAACGGCATCGAAAGGGTTAACCTGGAGACGAGCGACCAGGCCGATTCATCGGACGAGGACGCTGACGTCCATCCTAGGAGAAGAAAGACTCGAAGTCCGCTGCTGGAGTCTTCTCCCGAATGTTCTTTTACTGAAGGCGAAGGGGAACTCGACTTCGCGCGATACGCAAAAACCGCCAAGGAGCGATCTCCAGTCACTCGCAGCAAACGCCGACAAGGTCGGCAAACTGCTGGCGGTCTGACCGAGATTCGCGATCTCCGCGAATATATCACCAAAACTGCCGCAGCGGTAAAAGCGGTGAAATCTCAGATTCACCACGCTACCAGCGCCGCACCCGCGATTGATCGGCTACTGTACGAGTCTCAGAAAACGCCCTTCACGGCTCGCATCACTGAGATCAAACTGCCCGATCCCGGAAAACTTAAGGTGCCGACTTACGACGGGACATCCGATCCCAAAGCGGACCTACAAGCATTCCAGATCACCATGGGACGATCCAAGCTCAAGGAACACGAAAAAGACGCAGGCTACTGCCGCCTCTTTGTCGAAAACCTAGAAGGAGCAGCGCTCGAATTGTTCGCCAAACTTAGGCGAAATTCGATCGGAAGTTTCCGTCGACTGGCTTCGGAATTCCTGAAGCAGTACTCGATGTTCATTAACCCAGAAACCTCCGACGCCGACCTCTGGAGCTTAGTGCAGATAGAGGACGAATCTCTCCGCGATTTCATGAGCAGATTCAAACTCGTCATGGCTAGGGTCAGAGGGATTAGCGACAAAGCCGCCATCGACGCATTAAGGAAATCGCTCTGGTATAAATCAAAATTCCGCAAGTGGATAACTCTCGAGAAACCGCGGACGATCCAGGATGCGCTCCATAAGGCCACTGACTTCATAACCATCGAAGAGGAAACTAAAATCCTGTCCGAGAAGCATAAGCCGACGAAAACATCCGCGAAGGATAACGCATCCTAGCAGAAGCAGAAAAGGAGGAACTCTCGTAACGGCAAATTCGTCCATCACGAGGGACAAGATCTCCAAGGGGCGCATAACTACGCCATCAACTCCGGTTCGGAGCAAGGGCGAACTACGTGTAACACGTGGACGAGAAATTCGAATTACGACGAGAATTCTTTCTGCGACCTCCACCAAACCCGCGGGCATTCCACCGTGAACTGCAAAGTTCTCGGCGCCACACTTGCCACAAAATGGGTCGCGGGAGAACTTTCCGAGATATCCAGTGTCAAGGATCTCATCCGCGATTCGGATCGCCTTCCGAAGAACGACAGGAACGCGCGAGCTGAAACTCCGCCTCAGGGAAACCAGTCAGGCAAAAAACGCGGACGAAGACAAGACGAGAAGGGTAACGATGCTAACCGCCGAAAAATCAACATGATTATCGGCAAATCGCAATACTACAACGACACCGTCTCGTCTATAAATCCTACCAAAGGAAAGCAGAAACCGGTTCGAGTTGGAAGGTGCCGACGGATGACTCTCCAAAAGGAGTGATCTCATTCGACGACGCTGAAACCGGCGGAATCGACCAACCTCACGCCGATCCTCTTGTCATCGACTTAGTAATAAGCGATTTAGAAGTCGCTTGGATCTTGGTCGATACCGGGAGTACTGTCAACGTGATCTTCCGCAACACGCTAGCACGCATGGGAATCGATCTCTCGGAAGTCGAGCCGATTCCAAAACCGCTTACTAGGTTCTCCGGCGAGACGTCAATGACCCTGGGATCAATCCGACTACCGGTTGCCGCAAAAGAAGTGATGAAAATCGTTAACTTCGCGGTAGTCGATTTCCCGGCTATCTACAATGTAATCATGGGCACGCCTTGGATAAATTCCATGAAGGCGGTTCTGTCCACGTATCACTTAGGCATCAAATTCCCGACGCCTACGGGAGTCGCAGTAATTTGGGGATGCCAAAGACAATCACGATCTTGCTTCCTCACCGAACACAGGCTGCGGCAATTGGCGCTCGCGATCGTGAAACCAAAACGGGAAAAGGTCACGCCACCGCCCACAGAAGACGACCCAAAGCAAGCAACGGCCGATAAACCAGAAGTTTCCGCACCCATCGCTTCCACCCGACCGGAGGAGACAATCCCGGACAAAGACATCGATCCCGCAACTGAAGCAATCGAGAAGTCTGCGACAGCCGAGTAAGCACACTCGCGCAAACAATCAGAACTACGAGATGGCTTGATTTCCGAAAGGAATACGTAGGCAGCTCGCCTAAAGACGAGTTCAGCTATCCCCCCTTCCAAAACATACGAGTATTCGTATACTCCCAAATTTTTTAAAAAATTTCTTTTTAACTTTGTAATCGAAAAATTTTCGAAATTTTTAATAAAGACAAAGTTAGAATATCTCCCCTACTATCAAAAAACGCAAATCCGGAAAATCGCTTCCGCAGTAACAACTATTTAATCGTTTTTCTAAAAAAACTTGCATATCAAAATATTTTCGGAAAGAACTGGCGAGACGTCGCCTAAAATCTCAAGAAAAATATTTCCCCAAGTCCGTCCGCGACTATAAAAATACGAACGCTCGGCGATTGGCCCCGTCGAGCACGCTAGCCGTCCTAAACAAACGCACCGACCTATCGGTCCGCATACATCCGACGAGGATAAAATAACGCGCTATAAAAGAAATCCAAATTTTTGGTCAGCACTTCTGGGCAACTTAGAAATTGTTCCCGGTGAGATGCTCGATTCCAACCATACGAATCGTATAAGCCGAGTAGCTATCGCGGATTCTAAATCGGTATGGAGTCAGGTTAAAATCGGGCGAAACGAAAGCCGACTAGTCATAGCATAGCCCCAATCCGAAAGTAAACCTAGGTCTTGCCCTAAACCCAGCACACTGGTCGCGAACGTCTCAAGGCATGAATCGAGATCCTAAAGGCATGTCTCTTCGCCCACATCTAAACACTCGCGAAAATCGGAATCTCCCGAGTTAACGAATCGGACGATTTATACCAAAGAGTTAGATACGAGATGACAACTCGTATTCTTCCCTCTACATCTAACACAAAACACAAATTCCATACTTAAAAAATATTGTCTCATTAAAAGCATCCAAGTACATACCGCCCAGCGGTAGGGATTCAAAGCCACCAACGGCCAGTCCCGGAAAAACAACAACAAAATCGAAAAACTAATAACATCACACATTGTAGTCATCAAACGCCGGCTGATCGACTTCACCATCCACGTCCGAGATCCCATGTCCAACTTCGACCGAATCCGGCGACACCACAATAGGGTTCCACTGATCCCACATATGCTTCCCAGGATTGGGGGATTCGTTCTTCTTCTTCTCTCTCTTAGCTAGACACGTCTTCTGCTTCGCAATCGCAGCCTCATACGAATAGTCCGGTTCCTGGGTAAGATGCAAACCCCCAACTACGCCCCAACACTCGCGGAAATCGCCATTTGCTCTTTGCGCATCTTCATATTCCGCATAAAGAGGCACGAACCGCTCGCGCCGAGCCATCAACTCAGCAGCAACCTCTCTTTTGCCTGCCCTACGAGCACGACGAGCCATCGTGTCAGAAATTTCTAAGCTTCGACGAGATTCAGCTTCATACTCCTCTCTCAACGAGCGGCCTCCTTTGCATCCAAATCCTGGGCACGAGAGAAACTGGCATCGATCTCCCCTCTGATACAAACAGCCTCCGCCTCTGCTGCTGCAACCGTAGATTCGACCCTTCGAAGTTCTGCACTATTCGCGCTCACCGCTTCGCTCATAAAGCGAAGACCCTGAAAAACGGAATGAACATCCTTCATAAAATATATATATATATACATAATAATAAAGAATAGGCAAACCTTGTTGAAAAGCCTCGACGCTTTCGCAAACGGTGTGTCAGCTGGTCCTCGGGATGACGTCTCGGCCGGATCAAATTCGGAGGCCGAAAAGTCAATAAGATCTTCGATATTGATATCTTCGTTAGATGCCCGACCGCGATCGATCGAAACTTCTATGTCCTGCAGAGATCTAGACCTTTCCCTCTCCTCCGCATCATCGCCCGCCTTAAAATCAGCATGACCGTCACGAGAAAAACCGGACGAATAATAGGCAACAGCACGATGGATCCTTTTCGGAGAGAAGTATCCCCAATGAAGTGGGCCGCCACGTAGAAGATTCATAACCTCCGGAAGATCCTCGAGCATCGGCCTCGGGAGGGCAGGCACTGCGAAACAAACGAAAAAGTTAAAACCTATATCTATATGGATATGTATATCACTAGAATACCGTTTGTAGCCCACACAGCCCTGATCAAAGGAATACAACTCTCCTCCACCGATGCGCTGTCGATTTTGACATAAAAGAATCGGTAAACCCAATCATGATCATTCGAGGCAAGCCAGCCAATAACCGTCATGTCCCGCCGGGGGGCTAAGTAAAAGCCGCCCTTTCTTCCCTTGAACGTCAACATAGCCGAAAGATAATCCGCATCAAGGGGACATTTCGCGTTCGTATCCCAACACCAGAATCCCGACAAGGTGCTGTAAGCCACTAGGGCGTAGTTGGCCGAATGGTACTCCGAACCTATCTAAGAATTCGAAAATGGCTCGAGGAATAGGGAACCATAGCTGGCAGGTCAACAGAAAGGCTTCGTAGCACGTAAAATAACCCGGAGGCGGATCCTCGGCACCCTGGCCCTGGATAGGGAGGCGAAACTGAACCGACTCATGGATCGCATAGATATTTCTCAAATATCTGAGAGAACCAACAGTGCTCGTGCTCATGCCAACTGTTTTCTTCCAAGGTTTATCTTTCTTCGTAACCCAGAAATTCGAAGGCGGTACCTCCGCGGCGCTCACGGCTAAATAGTAGTCCGCAAACTCTTCCTTGGTCGTAAAGAAACGTTGAAAGACCGGCTCGGGAAGAGGACAACCGCTGGAAACATCAAGGTCCCTCGGATCAAAGATTGATGCATGAGCATAATCTGAAACTTTCCATCCGGAAGACATATTGGATAGTCGAAAGAAGAAGGATCCAAAGGAAAAGGTAGAGAGAAGCCTTCCTAAAGCTTAGGCAAGTTATGGAAGAGTGAGTGAAAAACTTGAAAAACTCACTCCATATACTTATAGGGAAGAATTTTACTATTCACCCTTAGACTTTTGGCCATTAAAGTTCCGCCTAATTCTACCAAACTCGCCAAACAAGCTCAATCCACTCGCAAGAATCCCACGATTCTTACGAGCTGGGGGGCTAACTGTTGGGGTCAAATTCGGTACGACGGAATCAATAGCCAAAACTCCCCGCAAAAATACAAAAGGAATAGTTTTATAAAGCCTGAGGAGTCGTTTTATAAAACTCGAAATCATTTATAAAACTCGCATACCGTTTTATAAAACCCAAAGAATCGTTTTATAAGACTCGAGGATCGTTTTATAAGATTCGAAGAATCGTTTTATAAAACTCGAGAATCATTTTATAAAAGTCGAGGACCGTTTTATAAAACCCGAAGATCGTTTTATAAAACTCAAAGAACCGTTTTATAAAACCCGAAGATCGTTTTATAAAACTCAAAGAATCGTTTTATAAAACTCGAGAAGCCGTTTTCTAAAACTCGAGGAATCTTTTTATAAAAGTCAAGAATCGTTTTACTAAACTCGAAGAATCGTTTTATAAAACTCGAAACGCCGTTTTATAAAACTCGAGGAATCGTTTTATAAAACTCGAGAATCGTTTTATAAAATCACAAAAAACCGACTAGTTCGCTCACCGGTGAACTAAGCCAGCTTGGCTTAGTTTGCCGGTGGGCGAACTAGTCCCGTCCCGACTAGTTCGCCCAGCGGCGAACTAAGCCAGCTTGGCTTAGTTCGCCGATGGGCGAACTAGTCCCGTCCCGACTAGTTCGCCCACCGGCGAACTAAGCCAGCCGGCTTAGTTCGCCGTTGGACGAACTAGAGACTTCCTGGACGTCCCGAGCCTCGATCTCCTGCATCCCCGATTTGAAACTTACGTCTTTCGACACGGTCGCATTCTGAACCATGGTCGAAATGTCTCCCGTTCCATCTCGATCCGACCTATCGTTCGAGTTTTACGATAAAAACTGAAAAACTTCGTTTTCTCGACAAAGAACACGAGGAAATCGTATAAAACGGCAACGTTTAAAACGAAACACCGAACATTGTCTAAACTATACGATTTATTCGAGATTTCTCATTAAAATCGTGAAAACGCGTTTTTAATAAAAATGTCGAGTAAATTGTAAAACCTTACGATTAGCTCGAGGAATTTACTAAAACGGCATCAGATCAGGAAACGATCCCGTACAAAGTCGGAAAACGGATTTATCGCAGAACAGCCCGGAAGGTCCTAAAACGCAATAAAAGCCCATCTCGCGATTTTAACGGAATCTAACCCGAAGATACGATAACGTTTTGACGGTTTACTCGCAGGAGGAAAATAAATGTCAAGCTTGAAGATAAAAGGCAGGTTTGAAGAAAAATAGAAGATTTCCGTAGAAGAAAAGGGAGGATCGAGAAAAATGGAAAATTCACGATATAGTCAAATCTGGGCGAAATGGAAAGACCGAATGGCCAAGGCGAGGAGTATATAAGTAAGAGGTCTATGGCAGACGCAAAGGACACGATTTTCAGAGCTCTCACCACCAAATTAGCATTTATGAATATTTCCGTTTTCAGTTAGCGAGCTGCGTCTCAACTAGGGTTTTTCGTTCTTAAGCTTTTCGGCCACTCTTTTTGTACCAGTTCTACACAGATTCGGAATAAGAACCTCTTTGCTCTCGATTTTCGTTTATTCTTTTAAAAATTCTAAGTTTATAGTTATCTTAATCTTCGTTGTGCGGTTCTGCAGATAGCCGGTTCCTCTGGAAACTTAGGGTTTTCCCGAAGTTTCCTTTTTTACGATTTATTGACAGTAGGTAGATTTCGGTTCCCACACTGTTGTTCCCTTTTGGACGCTGTTTAGGTGGGTCAGTCGGAATTTCGCCTCGCGCGTACTTCCTGAACAAGATCTCTTTAAGCTGCTTGTAGTCTTTAGAGTCGTGCGCTTTGGACTTGTGATATGAGCAGTACAGTTCTGGTTTGTCGGCATCCAGCTTCTCAGAAGAGGGCTGGCCTGGTTCGCCGTCTTCCTTTCGCTGCTAGTGATTCCATCCTTTAGTGCGAACCACGACTGTCGAGTCCGAGAGGGATTCCTCGTCCACCATGTAGAAAAAGCTTTTGTTTTTTGCTGTTTATCGTCCGCCGAGTGCTGCCTCGGTTCCGGCTTTGCGTCGGTGATTTTACTCGGCGCGGGTATGCTCGCATGCTGCTTGTTTATCATCGCTTTGTTATCTTCTTCCATCCGGATGAAATTGTTGGAGCGCGCAATGGCGTCGTGGAGTGACGTTGTGGGGTTGCGATAGAGGTCTTCACGGAACTTTGAGTGGATGTAAAGTGTGTTCTTCAGGGCGTCCGCTGCAATGTTGTCGGAGACGTCGACCTTGGAGACAACTGCCTTGATCTTTTCAATGAACTCTCTTAGGCTCTGACCCTATAGTTGGGAGAGTTTCCACAAGTCAGAGTCCGTTGCCTTCTGGTTGGTAAACATGATGTAGTGCTTGAGGAAAGCTGTTGACAAGTCGCGGTAAGCTGTCAATTGAGTTCTTCGGTAATCGGGAGAACCAGTTCAAAGCGGCTCCCTCAAGGCTCTCCACAAATAGCTGGCAGAAGCCGGCGTCCCTCTCGGCATCAGTAAAGTTGGCTCAACCCATTGCAATGTTGAACGCTGTCATAAGCTCCATTGGGTCGTCGCTGCCACTGAAAATCGGTAGTCTGATTTTCTTCGTGATACGCAGCCGATCGTGATACGACGCGTGAAGGCTGTTCGGAGTATGGTGGCGAGGACCTTATCTATCTGCGGCGCGGCGCTCGTGACATGATGGATCTTGGAATTGGTTTCCTGGAGCGCGAGCTTCTGTTCGGCGATTTCTCAGATGGTTTGTAGATCTGGGCTGTTTCCCGGTTGCGCAGAGTCATCTTCGAGTTCAGCCGGCATTATAGGCTGGTTAGCCGGAGTAGGGGTTGGGTTTGTGTTGAAAAGAAATCGTCGGGCCGTTGAGAGGTTCCCGTCTGGGTTTGCGTGTACAGTGGCGATAGCTGCGAGGTGCTCGTTTATCGTCTTCTGAGCTTCTTCTTGCTAAGCGAGACGGGCCATGACGGAATCCATTAGGGTTTCGACATTAAGAATTGGTGGTGTTTCTTCTGGCTGTGCATCAGAAGGAGCTTCTTCGTTCATATTTGTGTCACACTACTTCGTTCTGCCCCACGGTTAGCGCCAAAATTTGTACCGAGTTCTGTCGTATATGTGAGTGACTGGACTCGTAGGTGGGTTATTACGAAGGTATGAACGAGTACGAGTAAGAGAAGGATTTTTATTTATAATTGGGAAGGGTGCACAGAGAATAAATCCGGTGCTCGAAGAGCTTAACCGGAGATGTCGGTAAAATCGATGTAACAGTTTACGACGAATTACCATGTCTATTGCTGTAAATTCGTTGTAATAATTTTATATTTATATGAAATATTATATTGATAAATATTTGAAATATAAATATACAAATAATGAATTATTTATTTTTTATAATTGTTAAAAGAACCATAGTATAAAAGTCATCAATTAATATTTAAATTTATATGACAAAAATGAAACGAAATAAAAGTCATCAATTAATATCGAAGTACTCATGTCCGGTGTCATCTTGTATCGTTGGATGTTGCGGCATCCTGAGAGCCGCTCGTCTCGCATTCAACACTTGTAGCATAGTTGGATTTCCCACCGCAAAGAGGTGAAGAAGATCCTCAAGTGAATCCAAGCGAGCCTTCTAAGAATCCATTTGACACCGCATCTGAGAAGTCTCTTCATCCGGTCTCAAAACATATGACGAAGTTGCTCTTGGGACTTCTTTGACCGAGCCTATTCCCACGACACATCCCTTCTTCGTGGGAGCCACCTGTAGGAGGTGGACTCTACCCGTCAAGGCCCACGAGAAAACATATTCGGCCCGTTAGAAGACATAACGCTCAGCCAGATCCACGATTGACGAGCCAGCCGTCAACAGACGGCGTTAGCCGCGTATCAGCCGAAAGGCGTCCGTACAAGTCACAAACTCGTTTCCACGGGCTGAGCAATAAGCCCAATACGGAAGCCCATCAACGCGTACCGCTTTAGGTCAAACTAAACGAGGAGAGATCGACTATAAAAGGGGAAGGAGGCGCAACGAGAAGGAGATCCGAAAATAGACTGTCTAGGTGGCAACTTGTGTTAGAGTTTTCATCTTATTCTCCCTATTGTTTACCGACTAGTCTGTACGACATCTCCGGTTAAGCTCTTCGAGCACCGGATTTATTCTCTGTACATCTTTCCCGATTATAAATATCGTACATACCTTCGTAATAACCCACCGACGAGTCCAGTCATTCACTTTACTGATATACGACTGAACTTGGTACAAACAGTTGGCGCCCACCGTTGGGCAGAATGAAGTAGTGTGACACAAATATGAACGAAGAAGCTTCTTCTGATGCACAGCCGGAAGAAACACCACCACTTCCGAATGTCGAAACCCTAATGGATTCCATCATGGCCCGTCTCGCTCAGCAAGAAGAAGCTCAAAAGACGATAAACGAGCACCTCGCAGCTATCGCCGCCGTACTCGCAAACCTAGACGGGAACCTTTCAAGGGCCCGACGATTTCTTTTCAACACAAACCCAACACCTACTCCGGCTAACCAGCCTATCATGCCGGCTGAATTCCCAGACGACTCTGCGCAACCGGGAAACAGCCCAGATCTACAAACCATCCGAGAAATCGCCGAACAGAAGCTCGCGCTCCAGGAAACCCATTCCAAGATCCATCACGTCACGAGCGCCGCACCGCAGATAGATAAGGTCCTCGCCACCACACTCCGAACAGCCTTCACGCGTCATATCACCGACGTTCGGCTGCGTATCACGGAGAAAATCAGACTACCGGCAGCGACGACCCAACAGAGCATATGACTGCGTTCAACATCGCAATGGGTCGAGCCAACTTTACTGATTCCGAGAGGGACGCTGGTTTCTGCGAGCAATTTGTGGAGAGCCTTGAGGGAGCCGCTTTGAACTGGTTCTCCCGATTACCGAAGAACTCAATTGACAGCTTACTGCGACTTGTCAACAGCTTTCCTCAAGCACTACATCATGTTTACCAACCAGAAGCCACGGCCTCCGACTTGTGGAAACTCTCCCAACTGTAGGGTCAGAGCCTACGAGAGTTCATGGAAAAGATCAAGGCAGTCGTCTCCAAGGTCGACGTCTCCGACAACATTGCAGTGAACGCCCTGAAGAGCACACTTTACATCCACTCAAAGTTCCGTGAAGACCTCTATCGCAACCCCACAACGTCAATCCACGACGCCATTGCGCGCTCCAACAATTTCATCCGGATGGAAGAAGATACCAAACCAATGATAAGCAAGCAACATGCGAGCAAACCCGCGCCGAGTAAAACCATAGACTCAAAGTAGGAACCGAGGCAGCACTCGGCGGACGATAAACAGCAAAAAACAAAAGCTTTTTCTACATGGTGGACGAGGAATCCCTCTCGGACTCGACAGACGTGGTTCACACTAAAGGATGGAATCACTAGAAGAGAAAGGAAGACGGCGAACCAGGCCAGCCCTCTTCTGAGTAGCTGGATGCCGACAAACAAGAACTGTACTGCTCATATCACAAGTCCAAAGCGCACGACTCTAAAGACTACAAGCAGCTTAAAGAGATCCTGTTCAGGAAGTACGCGCGAGGCGAAATTCCGACTGACCCACCTAAACCGCGTCCAAAAGGGAACAACAGCTGGAGTAAAAACAAAGACAAAAGGTCTCAGAAACCCTCCGGCAAACCGAAGCAAGATGAGGCCCAGCCAAAGGGCCAAAAGTCGGAGTCTCACAACCGCGACGACACCCCCCCCGAAGAGGAGCAACCAAAGAACAGGAAAAGGATCCAAGTTATCCTCGCTAACTCCGAGTCGTCATCCGACGAAGAACCAGAATCCCGAGACCTGCGTACGCTCCTCAACGCGCGAAAGTCATCCCGCGAACCTGACGCTTCACAAAAAAATGACCTCCGAGAGACGCTCAACCGATCGAAGAACGTCGATCTACGGCAACATTTAGATCAGGTCCGAACTCTGGCAACATCGCATGAACCCCTGAAAGCACAGAGCAGGTTAAAATTCATCATGAGAGGTTCACCACCTTGTGAAGACTCGGTCCGATCCGTCAAAGCGTATCAGCGACAGGCGAAGTCGTCCAGATGCTGGACTTCTCAGCCGACGGATGACCATTCAATCACTTTCTTGGCTGAAGATGCTATCGGTGTCCATATGCCTCACAACGATCCATTACTAGTCGAAGTGGGCATCGCTGACTGTGAGGTGACCAAAGTCCTGTCGACACCGGTAGCTCGGACTATCTCATCTTCCACAATACTCTCGAGAAGAAGGGAATCGATATCCGCCTCATCAAGCCATCTACTCTTTCCCTAACAGGGTTCAACGGAGTATCCGAGGAGATGCTTGGTATGATCCGTCTCCCGGTGTACGCAGAAGGGGTCGCTCGCACGGTCAAGTTTTCCATCGTCGGAACAAATGCTCTGTATCATGTGATACTCGGAACTCCTTGGCTGCATTCACTGAAGGAAATCTGGTCAACTTACCACCAATGCGTTAAATTTCCTTGGAACGGATGGACACATCCGAACGCTTCGCAGCGATCAGGAAGCAGCACGTGCATTTCTCGTAGCGAATATCAAGAAAGAAACGCCTCGCATGAACTCAGTTGCTAAACCGATACATAAAATCTACCCATAAAAAGAAGAAGTCTTAGAATTAGAGATCGACAACAGTGACCCGAGTAAGGTCATCCGAATTGGTGCTTACCTTTCCGACGAAATGAAAGGAGTTATCTTCGAATTTCTTCGAGCCAATTAATCGATCCCGCCATCACGTCACATCAGCTTAACGTCGACCCAACCTTCAAACCTATCAGGCAAAAGGCGCAAACTCGGGCCCGAACGTTCAAAAGCGGTTAACGAGGAAGTCAAGCGGTTACTCGCTGCCGGCTTGATTACAGAGGTTCGGTACCCCGAGGGGTTAGTAAACCCGGTTGTTGTGAAAAATAAGAACGGGAAGTGGCGGGTCTGTGTAGATTTCACTGACTTAAACAAAGCCTGCCCGAAAGACAATTTCCCACTCCCACACATCGATCGACTGGTTGAGTCAACCGCTGGCAATGAACTCCTAACATTCATGGACGCTTTCTCGGGCTACAATCAAATTAAAATGCATCCTGATGACCGATAAAAAAACCGGGTTCATCACATATCGAGGAACGTACTGTTACAAGGTAAGGCCTTTCGGACTGAAAAACGCCGGAGCAACTTACCAGCGCCTCTCGTCAACAAAATGTTCGAGGACAAGCTCGGCCGAACAATGGAAGTATATATCGATGCTATGCTGGTCAAGTAACTGCACGCGGCGGACCACCCCAAGCACCTGGGGGCATGTTTCAAAACCCTCGGCCAATACGGCATGAAGCTGAACCCGACTAAGTACACATTCGGTGTCACCTCTGGTGAATTTCTTGGATATATCGTGAACCAGCGAGGAATCGAAGCAAACCCAAAACAGATGTCGGTGATCCTCGATCTACCAAGCCCAAGGAACAGCCGTGATGTACAACGCTTAACCGGTTGAATCGCAGCACTGAACAGGTTCATCTCTCGATCTACGGATAAATGTCTCCCGTTCTATGAACTCCTTCGGGAATAAGCATTTCATCTGGGACGAGAAATGCAAAGAGGCATTTGCGCAGCTGAAACAGTACCTCACCACGCCCCCAGTACTCTCGAAGCCCGAAGCCGGCGACATCCTCTCTCTTTATATAACCGTCTCACCAACAGAGGTCAGCAGCGTCCTTATCAATGACAATCGCGGGCAGAAGCCGATTTTTTACACGAGTACACGTATGACCGACCCAGAGACGCGCTATCCTACTCTAGAGAAAATGGCCTTAGCAGTCATCACTTCCGCAAGAAAGCTCAGACCTTATTTCCAATCCCATACGGTAGAGGTCCTGACCAATTACCCTCTTTGAACGGTCATGCAAAACACAAATCAATCCGGCTGATTGTCCAAATGGGCGATCGAGTTAAGCGAGCATGACGTGGTGTTCGTGAGCCGCCCTGCAGCTAAATCCCAGGTGTTTGCCGACTTCATCATTGAGCTACCTCGTGACCTCGAGGACGAGGTTGCTCAGGAGCTTACGCTCCCGCGACATAACTGGATTTTACACGTTGACGGCTCTGCCACAAACAAGGGGCGCCGGAATATAACTCCAATCCCCCACTGGCGAACTAATTCGACAATCATTCAGCTTCGGTTTCCCGGCGTCTAACAACGAAGCCGAATACAAATCACTCATAGCCGGCCTTCGATTAGCGAGAGTCGTCAACGCGAAGCGACTTAGTGTTACTCCAACTCACAGCTAGTCAAGAGTCAATTCAGCGGCGAGTACGATACTCGAAATGGCCGCACGAACGCCTATCTAAATTTGGTTAAAACTTTGTCCCAAGAGTTTGACTTTTTTGAACTCACTAAGGTTCCTCGAGTAGAGAACGTATGCGGCGAGGCTCTCGCCGCATTAGGAAACAAAATACGAGACCAAGTGAAGCGCACGATCCCGATACACCAAATCGAAAAGCCTAATATCGACCCAACGGTCGGGAACTCGGTCGCTGCTGTCCGAACGCGCGCATCTACACTCGCAGAACGGGAACTGCCTAACGCGGACGAACACAGTTACGATGCAGCACTAACGGAGGCACACGATGATACGAGTATTGATTGGCGCACTGAACTACTCAGCTTCCTACGAGATGACTCCCTACCTACCGACAAATGGAAAGCACGACGAATAAAGGAACGAAGCGCGAACTACGTGGTCATCAACGATAAACTCAACCGAGTCGGAGCAAATAGGGTCCTGCTCAAGTGCATTCGCAGCGATGAAACCAGGCTCATCACTGCCGAAACACACGAAGGTGCAGCGGGAAACCACTCTGGGAGGCGTGCCCTCTCTCTTAAAATCAAGAACCCCGGCTTTTACTGGCCAACAATGACCGCCGACTGCATGTCCTACCCCCAGCGGTGTGACAAGTGCCAGTGACACGCACCAACTATCCATTCGCCTACTGAGGTGCTCCGAACCATGTCTGCTCCGTATCCTTTCATGCGATGGGGGATGGATATAATCGGCCCTATGCCGAGTTCGCGACAATGCCGCTTCATCTTAGTCTTAACTGATTATTTCACAAAATGGATCGAAGCTGAGTCATACGCTAGGATTACCGACAAGGAAGTTCAGAAGTTCGTACGGAAGAACATCATCTGCCGCCACGACTTACCATACGAGATGGTGACCGATAATGGCTCTCAAATCATTTCCCAACACTTCCGTACATTCTGCGACAAATGGCGAATCCGCTTAAACACCTCAAGTCCGCGTTATCCGCAGAGCAACGGTCAGGCCGAGTCTTCTAACAAGTCGATCATCGATGTCATCAAGAAAAGACTCGACCTCAAGAAAGGTTGTTGGGCCGACGAGTTAGACGGAGTGCTATGGTCGCACCGAACGACGCCTCGAGGAGCGACTAAAGCCACACCCTTCTCGCTGGCATACGGAGTCGAAGCAATGGCTCCAGCAGAAGTTAACGTCGCTACCCTACGCCATAGCAAGATGCCTTAACACGACGACCTCAATCAAGAGATACTGCTCGAAGCCCTCAATGCAATTGAGGAACGACGAGATCAGTCCCTGCTCCAAATACAAAACAACCAGCATTAGATCGAGAGCTATTACAATAAGAAGGTCCGCCACGGCCCCTCGAATTGGGCGATCTCGTCTTACAAAAAGTCTTCGAAAACACCAAGGAACCAAACGCTGGCAAACTCGGAGCCAACTGGGAAGGCCGTATAAGACTGTTCAAGTCATCAAACCCGGAGTCTACTGACTTGAAACTTCATACGGAAAAGAGGTACCACAGGCATGGAATTCCTTGCACCTCCGCCGCTACTACGCCGAGTAAACATATCATCGACTCCTCCAAAAAAAAAAAAAAACAAAACTCGAGTAAATGCCCTTACCAAGCCACTTTTACCCCGCCAAAATGAACTACGTACGGCTTGATCCCCCCAAGGTACGTAGGCAACCTTAACCGGTCCAGCTGTAATCCCAGAAACAAAGACGAGTAAATGCGCTTAGCAAGCCACTTTTACTCACCGGGTAGATGCATCGCATAAAGTCAATTCTACTCAAAATGAACTACGGACGGCTTGATCCTCCCCCGAGGTACGTAGGCAAACTTAACCGGTCCAACTATAACCCCAGACAAAATCCCCGAGTAAAGCGAACCTAACGGTCGCTCTAACTCACCGAGTAAAACTCATCTCACCCAAGACTCCAGTGATACTCACGCCCTCACTAAGTTATTTGACGGACTGCGCATGAGTACTCGCCCCAACCTGTCGATACGCTCTGATCAGGCGTACTCGACGCACTCCGCCCAAGCGGCCCGTAACCATTCAACGGAGACGATTATTTTTGAACTCGTAATGTTTCCCGAGTAAGGAAATGACCAGCCAAACACTCGGCGAAACTACTCTACGACTTATCAAAATCCTTAACCGTAAAAAATATGACAGCTTGCTCTCACTTGCACCTGAACGTGTTAGAAATTGAGCGGTCAGAGCAACGTAGGAGCTCCCACCGACCAACTTCGATAACTGGGTTCAAGGCCACGCGCCGAATACCCAACAAGTTACTTCGAATGGCCGAGTAACGATACCCCGATAATTTACTCCGAGTTAATTCTGAATAACTTGTGACTTAAATTATCTCGAATCAATACAACAACATAGCAATTGAAAAAAGGCAAAATAAAGTCGAGTATTCGACAGATACAGAAAACGGGTTACAATACCAGACCCCACCAACGGGGCCAAAAACAACAAAGGGCAACATCACCCGAGTTATACAACACAAAACCAAATTATTCTTGTTCCTTGGTCTGGCCATAATCTGCTCGAGTCACCTACTGAGGGACGTTGCTCGACGAAGCCTGCTGGTTCATGATCTCCTCCCTTCCGTTCTGCTCCTCAGGGATCTCTAATCCTTCCTGGTCAGACCTCGCTTTATCATAGTCCAGGCTAGCCTTCTTTCCCCCGGAGTCTCCAGAGTCCGAGAAATCGATCTCTTTCGAGGATCCTGAAGGAACCACCTCACCTATCAACTTGCCTTCAGCAGAGCCTTATTACCTTCAGCCGGCTGATTACCGACACTCCCGCCGGATTGGCCTCCGAGAGAATGATTCGGAGTGTGGAGGGAAGCAGCTGCTCGGAGACCGATCAGGTTCAGGTTAGAACCATGCTGATTCTGAGGAAATTCCCATTCCAGCTCCGACGCCATGTTGTCGAGTAAGCTCTTGTCGACAAATGCAGATTCCAAGACAAGAGGGGATAAGGTCAAGTCTTGATTCATGAGGGGACCGACGTCTAACCGAGCAGCCTCCGCGTACCACTTGGACTCTTTACGCTGAAAGTAGTCGATCCTTTCTCGAGTACCGAAGGCCTGACTGTAGGAGCACCGAGCATCATCAGTTGGCTCGAAGTTGTTCTCTTGGTTGCGGATGCGCTCCAACCGAACGTTGGCCTTTGCAGATATTGCGGCAGACACCCTCGCCCGCTCACGGGTAACTTCGAATACCCGGGATTCTCTCAGACGAGCGGTTTCATTTGCATGGGCTTCCGAGAGTTTGACTTTCTCACGTTCAAGCCATGCCATGTCCTGCAGCAGAACATACCTTTCCTCCTCGAACTTAGCCGCTGCAACCTTTGCGGACTTGAGTCTGCTCGAGATATCTTCAGCCCTCATTGCTTCGATCTCGGCGCGGCGAGCAGCACTGTCCCTCTCGATCTCGTCTTACCCAAGAGATTTTTTCAATGAACTGATCTGTCTCTTTCCTACCTTGGTTTTCTTGTGAGCCTTACCTAGGTCGGCATATGTCCTCTTGAGTTCCGAATCATACTTCTCCACGAGGGAGTTGATACTACCTTCAGCCTGAAATATTGGCCAATGGTCCGAGAAACGAAAGTTAAAGAACTGTCAGCATAAAATCACACCGAGACAAACAAAAGGAAAGACACTCACCGTTAGCAAATTGCGTGATACGTCCATATAGGCGTTCGGGAAGGCAAGATGATCAATAGCCAAAAGTCCGTGCGGGTCTCCTTTGATTTGACAGACGAGATTAGCGCACTTAGCTCCATTGCTAATCAGAGGAGATGCTTCATCTTACGAGAAGAGGCCCTTGTTAGGAAACACCGCCTTAAACCTTCGAGTAATTTGTCTGTCCGACGGAACCATCAAAGTCCCGAGTCCCAGAGCCGAAGAATTAGTACCCCCAGAAGACCCTGCATTAGGATCCAAGGCAGCCTTCGCCTTTTTTTTCTTCTTGTATTTCTTCTTTGACGGAGGTTTGGGAGAAGCATCTATAGGCCCGGGGGAAGTTCGTTGTTTACCCGGTCCACGGTCGCAGCCTTTTCTCTGTGAGGGGGAATCCTTGATTCATCACTAAGTTCTGGGACGATCCCTGCCCCAGAACCAGACTCCCCGTCCGTTGACTTACGGCAGACGATTTCTTCTTCTTCCTCCTCCTCTTAGCAGGCTGGTCGGAAACTTGTTGTTCTTTGGCAACCAAGGGACATTCAGTCCTCTCTCCTTCAGACTGACCTTCAGACCGAGGTCGTTTGCTAATCCCTCTTGAAGGATCGGTTTGCCCCTTCTTCGATATCTCACCAACAGACGGAGCCTGTGATCTATGCTGGGGTCAAAATCGGTACGACGGAATCAATGACCAAAACTTTCAGCAAAAACAAAAATACGTTTTATAAAACTTGAGAAGCCGTTTGATAAAATTCTAGGAAATTTCCGAACAAAGGAAATCCGCAGAAAACTTGGAAATCATCATCTCGGAAGAACAAACAAAACAAACGCCGATTACATGATTGTCCGAGTTCAGCACAAAACCGCGAAAAACCGCATCCGCCGTAAACCGCGTGCAGGTTCGACCGAACCAAGTTAAACGTACGACGAGCCGAACCAACCGGTTCAGCTCGCTGTACGGCAAGCCAAACCAACCGGTTCAGCTCGCCGTACGGCGAGCTGGTCATTTCACGAATAGCTCGCCGTACATCGAGCTGACTGTCCCAATCCTTGACCTCCCACGTCCTCGACTCAAGCCATACGTCCTTCGGTTTGATTGTGTTCTGAACAATGGTTGAAACGTCTCTTGTTTCATCTCAATCCGTCCTATCGTTCAAGTTTTACGATAAAAACCGTAAAGTCTTGTTTTCTCAAAAAACTCAAAGAAATCGTATAAAACGGCAACGGTTAAACGGAACGCCGAACATTTCCTAACTATACGATTTAGTCGAGATTTTTTGTGAAAAATCGTAAAAACACGTTTTTAATAAAACCTTGAGTAAATTGTAGAAAACAGCAACGATTAACCGAAACATCGAACATTGCCAAACTTTGTGATTAGCTTGAGTAACTTATCTTAAAACGGTATCGCATCAGGAAATGATCTCGTATAAAGTCGTAAAACAGTTTTATCGTAACACGGCTCGAAGAGTCTTAAAACGCGATAAAAGCCTATCTCGCGACTTTAACGAAGTCTATCCCAAAGATACGACGACGTTTTAACGATTTACTCGCAGAAAGAAGATAAATGTCAAATTTGAAGATAAATGTCAAGTTTGAGGATAAATAGAAGATTTTCGCGGGAAAAAATGAAAGATAAAGATGAATGGAGGATTGACGATAAACTCGAATCTGGGTGAAATGGAATGACTAAACAGCCTAGGAAAGGAGTATATAAGCAAGAGGCAGAGGACAGAAGAAGAGGACGAGTTTTCAGAGCTTTCACCACCAGAAACTTAGCATTTAGGAATATTTCTGTTTTTGTTATCGAGCTGCGTCTCAACTAGGGTTTTAGTCTTAGATTGCTAGGGTTAGGAATCTCGCCGATGGCTCACGCATCTAAGGCTTACTCTTGGTGTACCGTTCTTACGCGAATTCGGAATAAGAATCATTTTGCTTTCAATCTCGTTTTTCTTTACATCTTTTTACTTACTCATATTAATCGCGTTCTTGGTTGCTTGTGTGCGGTTCCACAGATAGCCGGGTCCTCTGGGAAATTAGGGTTTACTCTAAATTCCCTTATTTACGTAATCTTGACAGTAGGTGAATTTCGGTTCCCACAGTTTGGCGCTAGAAAGAGGGGGGGGGGGTCGGATCTATCTTACACTCAAGCCGCAGCACGCTAAATCAAGGAACGATGACTGGTGACCAACAAACTCGCGAAAGCGACAACGTTGACAATACACCACTGCAAGATGTGTCTGCGGCCAACGCTACAAACGTTAACGCCGAGACCATCGAAAAGATCCTCTCCGACTTTAACAAGAAATTGGAAGAGCAGGAAAAGCTCATTGGTTCACTCGTAAAACAAGTCGAAACCCTAACTGCGAAAACCACAGAAATTCGCCCTCGCGGAACTACTAAGATCCGCGGAAGAAGGCTTTATTTCGCGACTCCTATGGACCGCCCCAGAACCGAGCAGGGTAACTTATCGGAGAAAGACTCCAAAAAAGATAACCCTGACGCAACGCTAAACGAATCGGACAAATCTCTTACTCGCGAAAAGAAGACCGAGGAAGACGTCGTCAAAAGGGTTAACCTGGAATCAAGCGACCAAGCCGACTCGTCAGACGAGGACGCGGACGTCCATCCTAGGAGGAGGAAAACTCGCAGCCCTCTGCCGGAGTCTTCTCCCGAGCATTCTCTTACTGGAGACGAGGAGGAGCTCTATTTTGTGCGACGCGCAAAAACAGCCGAGGAACAATCTCCAGTTACTAGCAGCAAAGGCCGACGAGGTCGGAAAACTGCTGGTGACTAACTGAGATCCGCGATCTTCGTGACTACATCACTAAAATGGCCGCAGCGGTAAAAGCGGTGAAATCTCAGAATCACCATGCTACCAGCGCCGCACCTAAAATCGATCGGCTACTATACGAATCTCGGAAAACGCCTTTTACGGCTCGCATCACCAAGGTCAAACTACCCGATCCAGGGAAACTCAAGGTGCCAACCTATGACGGGACGGCTGATCCCAAAGCGCACCTGCAGGCCTTCCAGATTACCATGGGACGAGCCAAGCTCAAGGATCACGAAAAAGACGCAGGTTAGTGCCGTCTTTTCGTAAAAAACCTAGAAGGAGCAGCGCTCGAGTGGTTCGCCAAACTTAGGCGGAATTCAATCGGGAATTTCCGCCAGCTCGCTTCCAAATTCCTGAAGCAGTACTCGATGTCTATAAATCGGGAAACCTCCGACGCTGATCTCTGGAGCTTGTCGCAGAAGGAAGACGAATCCCTTCGCTAATTCATGAGAAGATTCAAACTCGTCATGGCCAGGGTTAGTGGAATAAGCGACAAATCCGCCATCGACGCGCTCAGAAAATCATTCTGGTTCAAGTCGAAGTTTTGAAAGTGGAAAACTCTCGAAAAACCGCGGACGATCCAGGACGCACTCCACAAAGCTACCGATTAGATAACCATCGAAGAGGAGACTATAATACTGTCTGAAAAGCATAAGCCGGCGAAAGCATCCGCAAAGGATATCGCGTCCAAGCAAAAGCTGAAAAAGAAAAACTTTCGTAACGAAAAATTCGTCCATCACGAGGGGCAGGATCCCCAAGGAGCGCATAACTACGCCATCAACTCCGGATCGGACAAGTGCGAACTACGGGAAACATGTGGTTGAGTAATCCGAACTACGACGAGAATTCCTTCTGCGATCTCCACCAAACCCGTGGGCACTCTACCGTGAACTGCAAAGTTCTCGGCGCCAGACTTACCGCAAAATTGATCGCGGGAGAACTCTCCGAGATATCCAGCGTCAAAGATCTCATCCGCGATTCAGATCGCCCTCCAAAAAACGACAGAAACTCGTGAGCGGAAACTCCACCTCAAGGGAACCAGTCGGGCAAAAAAGGTGGACGAAGACAAGATGAGAAAGGTAACGACGCTAACCGCCGAAAAATCAATATGATCATCGGCGAATTGCAATATTACAGCGACACCATCTCGTCTATCAAATCTTACCAACGAAAAACCGAAACTGGCTCAGGTTGGAAGGTACCATCAGATAACGCTCCAAAGGGGGTGATCTCTTTCGACGAGACAGAAACCGGCGAGATCGATCAACCACACGCCGATCCCCTCGTCATCGACTTAGTGATAAGCGACCTAGAAGTCGCTCGAATCCTGGTCGATACTGGAAGCACCGTCAACGTGATCTTCCGCAACACATTGGTACGCATGGAATCGATCTATCGAAAGTCGAGCCGATACCAAAACCGTTGACTAGTTCTCCGGCGAAACATCCATGACCCTAGGATCAATCCGACTACCGGTCGCAGCCAAAAAAGTGACGAAAAATCATCAACTTCGCGGTCGTCGATTCCCCAGCCATCTACAACGTGATCATGGGCACGCCTTGGATAAATTCCATGAAGGCGGTTCTGTCAACTGCCTACAGGAGTCGCAGCGATTTGGGGGTGCCAAAGACAATCGCGATCTTGTTTTTTAGCCAAACATAAGCTAGTGCAATTGGCGGTCGCGACTGTGAAACCAAAACGGGCGAAGTACACACCACCGCCCACGGAGAACGCCCCAAAACCAGCAACGTTCGAGAAGCAACAAGCTTCCGCACCCATCGCTTCTACCCAACCGGAGGAGACAAACCCAGACCAGAACATCGATCCAGGGACTAAAGTGATCGAGGAGTCTGTGACAGCCGAGTAAGCATACTCGCATCAACAATCAGAACTACGAGATGGCTTGATTTCCGAAAGGAATACGTAGGCAGCTTGCCTAAAGACGAGTTCAGCTATCCCCCTTTCCAAAATGGGGGGGGAGTGGGTGCGTATACGAGTATTCGTATACTCCCAAATTTTAAAACATATGCTTTGTAACCGAAATTTTCGAAACTTTTTAATAAAGACAAAGTTAGAATATTATAAAATCTCCGCTACTATCCAAAAGCATAAGACGAAATTCAAAACATCTGGAAATTACTTCTGCAGTAAAAACTAGTTAATCGTCTCTACAAAACTTATACACCAAAATATTTTCGGAAAGAACCGGCGAGACGTCGCCTAAAGTCTTTGAAAAATATTTAACAAAAGTCCGTCTGCGACTACAAAATCACAAACGCTCGGCAATTGGCCCCGTCGAGCATGCTAGCCGTCCTAAACAAACGCACCGACCCATTGGTTCGCATACATCCGACTAGGATACAATAGTGCGCTATAAACGAAATCCAAATTTTTTGGTCAGCACTTTCGGGCAACTTAGAAATTGTTCCCGGTGAGATGCTCGGTTCCAACCAGACGAATCGTATAAGCCGAGAACCTATCGCGGATTCTAACGGTATGGAATCAGGTTAAAATCGCAACATGCAAAACGAAAGCCGAGTGGTCATCGGATAGCCTCAATCCGAAAGTAAACCTAGGTCTTGCCCTAAACCCAGCACACTGATCTCTAACGTCTCAAGGCATTAATCGAGATCCTAAAGGCATGTCTCTTCGCCCACATCTAAACATTCGCGAAAATCGAAACATTCTGAGTAAACGAACCGGACGATCTACACCAAGAGTTAGAAGCGAGACGACAACTCGTATTCTTCCCTCTACATCTAAAAGGAAATTTAGATTTCATACTTAGAAAATATTTTTATTAAAAAATTTTCATTCAAATACACACCGCCCAGCGGCAGGGATTCAAAGCCACCAACGACCAGTCCCGAAAAAATACAGCAACATCATAAAACAAGAACATCATATATCAAAATCGACGCCGAGCTCTGGCCAACATTAGTATCAACCCATGGTTGGTCAACTTCGTCACACGCGTCCGGAATCTCAGGCACAACTTCAACCGAATCCGGTGACACGACAATAGGGTTCCACTGCTCCCACATGCGCGCCCTGAGATCAAAGAGTTCAGGCTGCATATCACTCTTCTGATCCAAACGATTCATATGCGCGGGAAACTCTATGCCATACGAGTAACCCTCTTTCTGAGTGAGAGACAACCGGTGAACAACACCGCGACACTCGAGATATCCGTTGGCCCCTTGAGTAACCTCGGCATTCGAGTAGCTGGTCGCAAATTGTTCACGACGGATCTTCATTTCCTACGGAACCTCCCTTTTGCCTGCACGGCGAGCACGACGAACTCTCTAGTCAGAAAGCTCCCTTGCACGGCGAGAGTTAACCGCACACTCGCTCTTTACGCGAGCTACCTCCCTCTCAACCCATTCTTTGGCAGGGTTGGCCTCAATCTCCGCCCGAAGACGAGCAACTTCTTTTTCCGCCATGTCCGCACGAAACTCGGCAAGATGGGCTTTGGCGCTGCGGTCATTTAGGGCTCGGCTCATGGTCAGAAGGCCCTGCAAAAAAGAGAGGATAAGCAAAACTGTCAGATCAGAAGTCGTTTAAATAAAACAATCCTCATTAGCTTGCTCGGATCCTTTGGCAAACTCCCAAACATAGTTAGAATCACCGTCCGAGAAATTAGAGGTTGATGATCCGCCCGCATTTTCCCAAACGCCTTCGTTCACCTGACTATCAAGAAAATCCTTGAGAATATTTTGAGGAGAGGCGGCGCGGTCGGATGCATCATCATCAACAGCCAAGTGCTTGTGTTTTTGGGGTCTCGACTTGTTCCTCCTCGTTGAAGACATGTATGGGACGAATTATCCTATACACGGACCCCCTTCAAAAATCGGAGAATCCGCAGAGAGCCGAGATTGAAAAAGGGCAACTGCAAGACGTACACACTGCGGAGAAAAACTTCCCAACTACCTTAGCGAAGCAGTAACAATCGAAAGATCCTCTGGAAATGGAGGCAAAGGACTGGTCTCTGCAGAAAACCAAAGCGAATAAGTAAAAAAAAAAAATCGTATGCATTGGGATCGCATACCTTTCCGACCCCATGCGGTCACGAAAAAGGGAATGCAGTCCTCCTCTACTGATGCACTGTCAATACGAACATAGAAGAAGTTTTTTTTCCAAGAAGGATAGTTCGACCTGCAACCAGTGAATATTTCCGTGCGAGGCCATAAGTTAATCCTTCGTGTCGTTTCCTCGGCACTACAAGAAAACAGGTGTTTAACGACTACCCTATTGGTTTTTAATTGGTCGTAATATGCCTTTTACGACCAATTAACATCGAAAACCCATTGGTCATTATTCGCTAGTCGTAACGCACAATTAGTCGTAACGTATTCGTAATATTATGACCACGAGCTGCAGTCGTAACCTAGTCGTAATATTACGACTAATACATTGGTCGTAACGTTGAGGTGACAAACTTAGTCGTAATGTAGTCGTAACATAATTGGTAGTTAATTAGTCGTAATATAATTGGTTGTTAATTAGTCGTAATAAAATTAGTCGTAAAGCAAACGTAAACATTGGTAGTTAATTAGTCGTAATTTTACAACTAAGTAACTTCGACAGTTGTTGTCCATTGGTCGTAAATTAAAGACTAATTTACGACCAATGTTGAATTTACTTTTATATAAAACGATTTTTTTAATTTGATTTTTTTTTTTTTTGGTTTTTAATTCGAATTTTTTTAAAAGAATTAATAATTTTTTTAATAAAATATATAAAATTATATTTGATTAAAATAATATATAACGTATTCATACAAAAAAAACCAAAAAAACTAAGGTGTTTTGTTGAGGTTCATGTTCTGGAAGAACTCAGAAGTGTGCTGCTCCGCACGTCGCTCTAAATCCACTTGCTCTTCCGGAGTGGGGTCGGGGTTAAAGCTCAGACGTAGAGCTTGCCATGCATTTGCAACCGTCGGGTTTGGGTTCGAGTTCTCCATCATAAGATCGAACATATTCGCCATAGCCTTGAACTTGTCTTTATGATCGTCTATGACTCTGTTGGCAGCTGCTAGTTCCCGTCGGAGAGAGAAATCTTCTTCTATTCTTGCTGCATGTTCGGCCCTCTCCCTCAAGACATCGTTCACAATCCTGATCCCAACAATACGTCCTCTTTTCTTCGGAACAACCTACAAAAGATCAAATTTTATTTACTAATTCTATTTATATAATTAAGTACAAATGTGAAAATTTAATAAAAAATTAAAAATGTTAATAAAGTTAAAAATTAAAAAAAATTTACCTGTTCAAAATTTTTGTCTTGGTCGATGGTGGAAAGCTGGACCGGTGGAGCATCCACATTTTGTTGCGACATCTGAGTCTTGATCTCTTCGATCCGAGCCTCTACCTCGTTGTAGATCTTCTTTGCTTGAGGATGCACAAAAGTCCCATCAGAACGCTGGTGGGTAATCGTATATATGCGGGCGAGAGATGGTGGTGCCCCTTTTTTAACAGCCTATATAAAAAAATAATAATTAAAATTTTGCGTTAAAAAAATAATAATAAAATCAAGAATATTCAAACACTTACAATTTCAAGTGCCCTCCCAGCATGTGAGGCCTGCCCGGAAGTATGAGGAACTAGCGGGTTACATTGAGCATCCTTGGTCATCCGGACCGCAGAGTACTTGGTAGACTTCGCCCTTGACTCAGGCTTCATCCAAAAAGCCACCAAACCAACCCAAACGTCATTGCTGAAGTAGGTTGGTTTTGCGTCATCCCGTTTTAGCCTCCAGTCGTCCTTCCAATCCCTAACGATGTTCTTGAGGCGCTGCATCGCCTTTTTGTAGAACCCAGCTTTGACCTCCTCGTTGACACCAATGGACTAATTCCATTTTTGCTACAAAAAATTTATGAAAAATTTTAAAAAATTAGTTGTAGGACTTTAACAAACTATCGATGAATTAATTATTATTATTTTTTAAATGGAGAAACTAACCGCGAAACACTTGAACCACATAATGCGAACGTGTTCCGGTGTAAGAGTCCAGTTCGGGTGGGCATGCCGAAAATTTTCCCAAATGATATCCCCAACGCTCTGTCCTAAAACATTGTCCGTCAAAAACCTACAAAATTTGAAAGAATTTATATATTTATATCAACATATTTATATTAAATAAATTTTTAAAATTCAAACTTTAATTAAATAATTTAGAATAATTACCAAAACGTGTCGGGGTGTCGATCCGGATCGACGATTCGTAAACCTTCTCGTCCCGACATCCGGAGAATATCTTCCACCGTATATCTTGTATATGGTGCACTCGGCGGCACCATCAAATCTGGATGAAGACCGGGAGCCAGATCAGGTGCGGCATGCGGGTTCTCGGCATGTGGGGGAGGCGGAAGGGGAGGCGGAGGGGGAGGCGGAGGGACATACTCAGGATCCGGCACATAAGTAAAGAAATCCGTATCATCCTCAACGCGCGGATAATACGGAGGGACATACTGCTCATGAGTGCTGGCCGGTTGGGTCTCTGGAACCGGGTCATGGCCGGATGAGGTGCCGGCAGAGGTAGAAACATTAGGGTCGTTTGATGATTGACCAAGAAAAGTACTCTCGTAGGAGTTTCTAGCCGTGAGGTTCCAGATTCTTTTTCTACCAGACATAGCATTATATATATCTGAAATTTATAAAAAACATACACCGGTTAAATTAAACAATTCAAATATATCTAATTCCAATCCTAAACTAATTCCAAACCTAATCTAATTACCTAACTAACCACCTAAAAGAAAAAAAAAACTCACCTAGAGAGATGTTGAGTCGCTGTTAGAAAGAAGGTAATGAGCAACTGAATTGCTTCCGCGAGGTCCCTATATATATACAGTTTTGGACTTGGTCGTACATTACTCGTAATTGTACGACCACATTACGACTAATGTGTGTCCATCTGTATATTACGACCAATTAGGGTCGAAACATTACGACTAGGTTACAACTATTAGTTGTAACCTAGTCGTAATGTTACCACTATTTAGATTCGAATGATCTATTAGTCGTAATGTAGTCGTTTAACACAATTCGAAACCTAAACCCCAAACCACAAACCCTAAACAACAAACCTCAAACCTCCAACCCCCAAACCCCAAACACTAACCATCAAATCTCGAAACTCCAAAATAATTTCATAATGCAAACATAATTAAAATATCAGAATATTATGCGGATCATATTTTCATAATGAAAACATAATGTATTTTATAACGGAATCAAATACAATTGACGGTAAAGTACATAATCAAACACAATCACTCGTCCTCAGAAACATTTTCCACCTCACCATTTTCTTCAAATTCATCGTCGTTGGCTTCGTACAAAATTGCATCGTCTGGAAGTTCTTCATATATCGGATTATGCGGATCAACAAGTAAGATATCATCAATACGTTGCTCAGGTACTTCTACTTCATTTACAACATCTTCTTGTAAAGGCGGTTGTTCATCGTTCAATACTCGACCCGAGGTGTAACTTTTATAGCGGCTAACCATGAACTTCCAGATTGTCTGATCCTTGGGTAAGGTATAAAACATACTTGGTCTGCCTGAGAAGCCAATATGTATGGTTCAAATTTGTTGTACCTCCGTGTGGCATTTACGTCAACAACACCAAACTTACTATACCGAACACCTCTATTGACAGTGGGGTCAAACCATTCACATTTGAAGAGTACGCATTTGAGCTCTATGCCGGGAAATTCAACTTCGATGATCTCTTGTATGATTCCGTAAAAATCTGTTCCACCTTTCACACATACTCCATAGTTCATTGTTGCTCTCCGGTTTCCATATTCGTAAGTGTGAAAAGTGTAACCACGTGTGAAATACATAGATGCTGTGGTGACCTTCGCGACCGGACCTTGTATCAATTCGTGTAACCACTGAGGATAAAATGGATCATCATAATCGACCTGCAGTATATTGATCATCAATATATATATATATATAGATAATTAAATATATATATATATATATATATATATTATTTCATAAAAATATATATATTTACCTGCGTTTTTAACCAATTCACAAAGTGTTGATCCTTCCTTTTGTTGATATCATTCGTTGATATCCCTGGTATAGCATCTTCGACTTGGGCAACAAAATCACTGTTTTAAAATAAATTGAAGATATTAAATATTGTAGTATATGTGTTGTAATTAGAACACTACGGCATATAAAGAATAATACTTACTTTTCAAAATACTCAACCTCCTCGCAGTTAAGGAGTATATATGTGTGCGCAATGTGGGCGTCTTCAGAACTCGACCACCAAACTTCTTTCAACTTTCCACCTAGACATCCAACCTGACAGAATATGTCTGGAACGTCTTCAACAACATATGTCGGCACAACACCACCATCATCATACCTGCTCGTTGTTCTTTTCCGTTTACGGGCTTGTGATCCAAAGTAGTACGAAGTGAAATGAGATGTTTCCGCATTCAAACTTCCAGCAACTATTGAACCTTCCACGCTCTCTAGATTTTTTGCTTTCCCTTTTAGATGTTTCGTGGTCGTTCGTAAGGATACATCCATCCATTATGAACAGGTCCACAAAGAAGTGCCTCATACGGAAGGTGGATAACAAGATGTTCCATGACGTCAAAAAAAGTTGAAGGAAATATTTTTTCCAAATTGCTTATCAAGATCGGGATATTCACATCAAGTTGTCTGATTACATATACAGTTAAGGTGCGTTAGCTAAGATCTCTGAAAAAAGCTCCAATGCCTACGAATAATTATTTATGTACAAGCCAACGTAAGAAACTTTCTAATGTACAAGGCCAAAAAGTAATAATTAATAACTTTAATATTATTTGTTACCTGCAAGTGCTTCGTGAACATCTTTTGGAAGTAACTCAGCAAATACAAATGGTAAAAGTCATTGCATAAACACATGACAGTCATGACTCTTCATCCCTGAAAACTTTTGTCCTTGCTGATCCATACATTTTGATAGATTTGAAACATATCCATCTGAAAACTTTACATCAGATGCCACCCACTTGAACAACGCCGCTTTTGCTGGTGCTGACAATCTGAAAATGGGAACCGGAATTTTCCCATCGTTTTGAATATGCAGCTCAACCCTAGAACATAACGCAGGCAAATCCAACCTTGAGTTCTTCTTATCTTTTGTCTTCCCAGGGACGTTGAACAAAGTATTGATGATGTTGTCAAAAAAATTCTTCTATATATGCATCACATCAAGATTGTGTCGCAGGAGTAGATCTTTCCAATATGGAGGTTCCCAAAATATACTCTTTTTATGTCAATTATATTGTGTCCCATAACCGTCGGGCATATTTGCAAGAGTATGCCAATTACCCCACATGGTGACTGTGTCTAGTCCTCCATAGTAATCAATGTGGGAGTCGATTTCACCCTACTGTCAATAAATCGTAAATAAGGAAACTTCGGGAAAACCCTAAGTTTCCGGAGGAACCGGCTATCTGCGAGAACCGCACAACAAAGATTAAGATGACTAAAACACTTAGAATAAAAACGAAAATAAGAGAAGTTTGAAAGCAAGAAGGTTCTTATTCCGAATCTGCGTTGAACTGGT
>CAKOAT010200488.1:0-44039 GCA_932364175.1 Eruca vesicaria subsp. sativa
TGGTCTGGGACTTCCGGCGCTTAGCGCAACGCTGCCTGCTCCAGCCAAAGGTCGTATGAGACCCTGCCCGAACCCCGATGCTCCCAAGAGAAAGAGAGGTACGATGGGCTCGGAGACTGGAGCTTCTTCAAGCAAGGCGCCGAGCTTAGTTTCAATGTCGCAATACCGTGCCAAGGTACAGGTTTGCGAGCATACGATTAAAAAGATTGTAATTTTAATTCGTATCTGACCGTCTACCTTGACTTTTCTAGTTTGTTTCGTTGATCAATGGCATGATCAAAGACTGTGGGTCCGAAGTTGAGCATTTAGCCAAGGAGTTGGATGAGTCGCAGAAGAGGTCCGCTCAACTCGAGGGGAAACTGAAGGTTGTAGAGGATGTGCACTCTGTGGCGGTGTCTCGACTCGAGGCTAGGATTAGCGACTTGGAGCGTGATCTCGGAAATACCACGATTTCTTTGCTTAAGGAGAAGGATGCAAAGAAATCGAAGGCTTCGGAGCTGCGTAGACTCCAGCGCAAGATGAAGAGTTTTGAGTGATCGGTGATTCGTGCGACCGAAGGGGATGTTCCTGTCGAGGGAAGTGACTCCGACCCCACTTTTGCTGCCGAAAGCGTCCCTCAGCCAGATGCAGACGGAAGTAACGATCCGGAGATTGCTGACGAAGGTGAAGATGTTGTTGCGGGAGTTGGTGATGCGATGGATATAGATGAGACTCCGTGTGCGGAGGGTATTTGAAGTTGTAGTCTCATACAAGACTTTTAAAAATTAGATCTTTGTGTGTTTGGCCGTATATGGCTTTGGTACTTTGTTTGGGACTGGCTTTTTACGGCTTTGAATCCCTTGTTGCTTCGGCAAATTTTATTAATGAACAATCAGTTTTTCGTTTAAACTTTTTGTTTCAAGTTAATATTGAGGGAGGTCCACAAGTTGTCGTCTCGCATTCGTTTCCCTTAGTGTATGGCCTTATTCGTTTGCTCGTTTTAGGATGTTTAGCAAATCGAGTGAGTGTTTAGATATAGACGAAGAGACATGCCTATAGGATCTCGATTCATGCCTTGAGACGTTAGTGACCAGTGTGCTGGGTTTAGGGCAAGACCTAGGTTTACTTTCGGATTGAGGCTGTGCGATGACTAATCGGCTTTCGTTTTGCCTGTTGCGATTTTAACCTGATTCCATACCGATTTAGAATCCGCGATATGTTCTCGGCTTATACGATTCATCTTGTTGGAACCGAGCATCTCACCGGGAACAACCTCTAAGTTGCCCGGAAGTGCTGACCAAAAGTTTGGATTTCTTTTATAGCGCTATTACCCTTGTGTCGGGTGTTCAAGAGCTATCTCTGCGAGATAAAAGTTTGTTTAAGACTGTTGCGAGTTTGTTGTGATCAGCAACAAACTATTTGTAAGTGATAGATGTTTACGCAGTTTAGGCCTTCGCGAAGGGATTATATCGTAAGAATCTGTATGTGTTTTATAGTCGCGGACGGACTGTTTGTTGTTTTTGGAGAGGAACGGTTTTCTGAACATTGGTGACGTCTCGCTATATTGAGAGTTTTCGTTTTTTCTTTCGTTACGTTTGTTGAAAAAGTTTGAGAAATTTCGAGTTTGAAATTTCGAGTTTGAAATTTCGGGAGTATACGAGTATACGTATACCCACCTACTCTCCCCCCTTTTAAACGAGGGGGACAGCTGGTCTTGTTTTGCGACAAGATGCCTACGTACCCTTTAAGGGGATCAAGCCGTCTCGTAGTTCAGTGTTTTGCGGGCGCGTTGCCTAGTGATAGTATTTCTTGAGGTGCATCGCGTTCCAGGATCTGGGAATCTTGGTGCCCTGCATATTTTCAATTTCGTATGCTCCATGCCGGACTACCTTTGTGACCTTGTATGGTCCTTCCTAGTTGGCTCCCAATTTCCCAGCGTTTCGTTCAGCGGTATTTTGGAAGACTTTCCGTAAGACTAGTTCGCCTTCATGAAATCTGCGACCGCGTACGTTTGCGTTATATTACTTTGCGGCCGCTTGCTGATTGTTTTGAATTCGGACGAGTGCCTGATCCCGTCGTTTGTTAATCAGGTCGAGTTCGTCGAGAAGCATTAAGTTGTTTGACTATTCTCTTTCCGGGAGCAGCCTTCTACGTACTCCTGGAAATTCGACTTCTGCAGGAATCATGCATTATTATCCGTATACGAGGGCAAAAGGAGTTTCGCCCATTGCTCGCCTCGGGGTCGTGAGGTTCGACCATAAAACTCCCTCGAGCTCTTCGGCCCACTTGCCCTTTTTGGCGGCAAGGCGTTTTTTGAGGCCGTCGAGGATATTTTTATTAATGGTTTCGGCTTGTCCGTTGCCTTGAGGATATCTTGGAGTCGATTTGGTCAATCGTATTTTCCATTTTTCGCAGAAGGCTTCGAATCTAGTCGAAATAAATTGAGACCCGTTGTCCGTCACGATTTCGTATGGGACTCCATGTCTGCAGACTATGTTCTTCCATACGAAACTCTCTACTTGAGCGTCTTTGATGCTTGCGTAAGACTCGGCTTCGACCCATTTAGAGAAGAAGTCGGTCAAGACCAAAAGGAAGCGTTTTTGTTTTGACGCGTGCATTGGCCCGGCTATATCCATCGACCATCGCATGAACAGATATGGCGCCGAAATAGATGAGAGAACTTCAGCAGGTTGGTGAATAGTCGGAGCGTGCCGCTGACACTTCTCGCATTTTCGCGAGAAAATCTCGCAGTCCTTTCCATCGTTGGCTAGAAATATCCGTGGCGCTTGATTTTTATTGCGAGAGATCTTCCGCCGGAATGGTTTCCGCAAGATCCGGAGTGCACTTCCTGCATTATTCGCTGTGCTTTCTCCCCTTGCACGCATGTTATTAGTGGTCCAGAGAATCTCCATTTGTAAAGTTCTCCGTCAACTAACGTACCGTGCGGCCTGAATTTTTATTTTCCGGGCCGCCTACTTTTCCGGTGGAATTTCTCCGCTGGTTATGTATGCGAGAATTGTTTCCATCCAGGGTCAACTAAATCCGTAATCAGACTGATCTTCGACTGGACGATTTTCGTCTATGTCATCCTCCGATTCGTTGATCAGGTTTGTAATTACGGGCGGTCCAATGCTAGGGTGTTCGATGAATTCAACAAGAATTACCCTGCTCATACCAGGATCCGAGTTGGATGCCAAGGCGGCCAAGGCGTCTGCCTGGACGTTTTCGCTCGAGGGATTCTAGTAAGTGCGAATTGATCGAACTTTTGGGTTAGATCTTTTACTAAGATCAGATATGCTTCCATTCTCTCGTCCCTTGCTTCGTACTCTCCGCTGAAATGGCTAGCCACTAGCTGGGAATCACAGTAAGCGTGAAGGTTACGAATCTTCAGACCGTGAGCTAATCATAGTTCTGCGATCAAGGCCTCATATTCGGCTTCGTTATTCAAAGCGTGGAAAATTAATCGGAATGACTGTTCCAATACCTCTCCTGTTGGGGACGCGAGTCAGATGCCGATCCCGGAGCTTTGTTTGGATGAGGATCCGTCAACGTATAGGATCCATTTTGAGGACTATTAAAAATGGTGCGGAGAGGGAATGAAGTTGGCACGATGATGGTGTGAGATTGAAAATACGGTCTCAATTTTCTTGCTGACATGACCACGGCCAAACCCAGTTTCTCCATCATCGTATATTACGTCTCCGCGTCCAGTAGTGTCTTACTTACGCAGAAGATTGGCTTTTGTACACTTCCATTGTTTTTCCGAGCTGCTCGGCGAACATGCGATTGACGAGTCGTTGATAAGTCGCACCAGCATTCTTAAGGCCGAAAAGCATTACTTTATAGCAGTAAATTCCGCGATCAGCTATGAACGCGGTTTTCTCCCGATCGTCAGGGTTCATCATGATCTGATTGTATCCCGAAAAGGCGTCAATGAAAGATAAGAGTTTCTTACCCGCGGTTGTCTCAACTAGGCGATCGATATGTGGCAGCGGATAATTATCTTTAGGACACGCTTTATTGAGATCGGTGAAATCGACACAAGCTCGCCACTTTCCGTTTTTTTTCTTCATGACGACAGGATTGGCGAGCCAGTCAGGATACCGAACTTCTGTGATTGACCCTACTTTGAGGAGTCTGTCGACTTCCATGTTGACCGCTTCGGCGCTTTCTGGCTCCAGTTTTCATCTTTTTTGTTTGACGGGTTTGGACGTTGAGTCAACGTTAAGTTCATGACATTTGATGTTAATGTCGATTCCTGGCATATCTTCCGCAGTCCACGCAAAAGTGTTCGAGTTTCATTTTGGACATGGCAGGAGTTTTGCTTTTAAGGTCTCGCTCAGGTTCGCACCAATTTCGACGCAGTGTTCTGGGAAAGCCTCGTCGATGCACACTGAGATGACATGTTCGCAGGTTGGCTCGCGTTTACCTTCCAATGCCTCAGCTGCTCGCAACTGCCAGAAGAGTTCCGTTTTATCTTGCTCTGGGACGTTGTCGAGGGCCGTCGACTACTTTTTCTTTTTGGAAGAAAAGTCGACCGGCAGATTTTTTTCATTTTAAATCTGCGGCATAGCAAACTTGCGAGGTCCTCCGGTTTCCCCATATGGTCTCGATTCCGCGCGGAGTCAGAAACTTAAGACACATGTGGTACGTCGACGGAATCGCTTGCATCGAATTTAACCACGGTGTCCCTACGATTGCGTTGTAAGACATGGGTCGATCGACGACTTGGAATTCGACGTTTTTCACTATGCTCCCGGCGCGAACCGAAAGGTTGATCGTTCCGAGGGTCATGGTGATTTCTCCCGAGAGTCCTACTAGTGGGCTTACGTTTTACGCGATTTCAGAGAGATCAATTTCCATTCTCTCGAGAGTATTTTTGAAGATGATATAAGCCGAGCTTCCGGTATCGACTAATATCCTCGCGACATCCATATTCTGGATCGTCAGCTCGATAACGAGAAGATCGTTGAGAGTTTTGATCGAATCGATCGTTGCTCTTTTCTAGAACGAGATGACGTCGCCGTTCAGATTAGGCATGTCTTTTCTCGTTCGTTCTAGCGACTATTGTGTAAGAGAATCCGAC
The DNA here is from genome assembly GCA_932364175.1 of Eruca vesicaria subsp. sativa. Lineage (NCBI taxonomy): Eukaryota > Viridiplantae > Streptophyta > Magnoliopsida > Brassicales > Brassicaceae > Eruca > Eruca vesicaria. Next base: position 5,066 of record CAKOAT010200488.1, read on the forward strand.
CCCCCTCCTTCTAGAGCAAAACTGTGGGAACCGAAATCCACACTGTCTATTTTCCGTCAAATATGGAAACTTAGGGAAAACCCTAATTTTCCCGAGATTCTGGATCTCTGTGGAAATCACTAAAACAAACAGAGTTAACAAAATATGGATGAATAACAATAACGAAGAACAGAGAATGAATAAAGAATTTGCGTGAGAGCTTTTTATTGAATAAGAGATTTGATAACTGTTACAAAGAAAATTGCGGAGCTTAGACGTTGAAACGTTCTAAGGATTCGGCTTGCTAGTCTAAACGCCTAAGTCCTAATTTCCTAAGCTAACAGCCACCTCTCTAGGTCTGATTTCGTCCTCGTGCTTCTGCCTTATACCTCTTGCTTATATACTCCCTTCCTTGGCGGTTTGGTCCTTCCATTTCGCCCCGATTCGAGTTTATCGGAAATCTTTCATTTATCTTGATCTTTCCATTTTTTCCCGCGGAAATCTTCTATTTATCTTCAAACTTGCCATTATCCTTCAAACTTGACATTTATCTTCCTTCTGCGGGTAAATCGTCGAAATGTTATCGTATCTTCGGGTTTGATTTCGTTAAGACCGCGAGATGGGCTTTTATCGCGTTTTAGGATCTTCCGAGCCGTTTTGCGATAAATCCGTTTTGCGACTTTATACGAGATCATTTCCTGATCCGATGCCGTTTTTAGTAAATTCCCCGAGTTAATCGTAAAGTTTAGCTACGTTCATTTTCTTCAGTTAATCGCTGCTGTTTTCACGATTCACTCGACGTTTTTATTAAAAACGCGTTGTACGATTTTTACGAAAAATCTCGAATAAATCCTATAGTCTTGGCAATATTCGGTGGCCATTAAAGTTCCGCCTAATTCTACAAAACTCGCCAAACAATTTCCATCCACTCGCAAGAACTCCACGATTCTTACGAGCTGGGGGGCTACCTGTTGGGGTCAAAGTCGGAACGACGGAATCAATAGCCAGAACTCCTCGTAACAACATAAAAAGAAATCATTTTATAAACTCGAAGAATCTTTTTTATAAAACTCGAAGAATCGTTTTATAAAACTCGAAGAATCGTTTTATAAAACTCTAGAAATCGTTTTATAAAACTCGAGGAATCGTTTTATAAATCCAAAAGAGATTTCCAAACAAAGGAAATCCGCGGAAAACTCGGAAGATCCTTATCTCGGGAAAACGAAACAAACGTCGATTACACGATCGCCCGAGTTAAGCACAAAACCGCAAAAAACCGAAACCACCTGAAAATGCGAGCTAGTCACGTCCCGACTAGCTCGCCCAACGGCGAGCTAAGCCAGCTTGGCTTACCTCGCCGTTGGACGAGCTAGTCAGGATAGAAGCTTCCCGGGCAGTTACCTAAACGGCTAGCTGAACCGGTCCGGTTCGACTCGCCGTACGTCGAACTGACCGTCCCGAGCCTCTATCTCCCGTATCCCCGATTCAAGGCTTACGTCCTTCAACACGATCGTGTTCCAAACCACGGTCGAAATGTCTCCAGTTCCGTCTCGATCCTCCTATCATTCGAGTTTTACGATAAAAACCGTAAAACTTTGTTTTCTCGAAAAGGACTCGAGGAAATCGTATAAAACGACAACGGTTAAACGAAACACCGAACATTGCCTAAACTATACGATTTATTCGAGATTTTTCGTAAAAATCGTAAAAACGCGTTTTTAATAAAAAACGTCGAGTGAATAGTAAAAACGGCAACGATTAACCAAGGAACAAACGTAGCTAACTTTACGATTCACTCGGGGAATTTTCTAAAAACGGCATCGAATCAAGAAACGATCTCGTATAAAGTCGTAAAATGGATTTATCGCAAAACGGCCCGGAAGGTCCTAAAACAGGATAAAAACCCATCTCGCGATCTTAACGAATCTAACCCGAAGATACGATAACGTTTTGATGGTTTACTCGCAGAACGAAGATAAATGTCAAGTTTGAAGATAAATGGCAAGGTTGAAGATAAATAGAAGATTTCCACGGGAAAAAAGGAAGGATCGAGATAAATGGAAGATTCCCGATAAACTTGGATTCGGGCAAAATGGAAAGACTAAAACCGCCTAGGAGGGAGTATATAAGCAAGAGGCATAAAGCAGAAGCAGGGACACGATTTTCAGAGCTTTCACCACCAAATTTAGCATTTAGGAATATTTCCGTTTTCTGTTAGTGAGATGCGTCTCAACTAGGGTTTTCGGTCTTAGACTTCTCGAATTAAGGATTTCGCCGACGGCTCACGCAGCTATGGCCACTCTCGTTGTAGCAGTTCTTATACCGATTCGGAATAAAAACCTTCTTGCTCTCAATCTCGTTCATTCTCATTTTAATTTTAAATTCATCGTTTTCTTAATTATCGTTGTGCGGTTCTGCAGATAGCCGGGTCCTCAGGAAACTTAGGGTTTACTCAAAGTTTCCTTATTTACGATTCATTGACAGTAGGTGAATTTCGGTTCCCACAAAACCCCCTTTATGACACAATTTTTGTTTTCTTGACTTTTCAGGTGCATGCCTAGCAGTACCAGAAGCAACAAGGAAAACCAACTGTTGTTCTTAGAAGATTCTGTAAGTTGGAACATTCAATCCACAAAGAAAGACGTTCCACATCGATCAATATCAACGCTTGTACATCGGCCGATATTTTCCAACCACCGTCAACCGTTTCAGCTCTTACATCGATCAATATGAACACTTCATCAGCAACCGATTTTGTTCATCCCACATCGGTCGATACCACACCTCGTACTTCAATCGATACTCAACTGTGAGACATGTTTGTGATTATAATTCTTAGAAAGGATGAGAATGGAAACCTGCATTACCAGTACGGTCATATGTGTTATGCAGCAGGTCATAAACTAGATGATCAAGGGTTTGTAATCTCTGAGCTTGATATTGATGCTACAAGAGCTGCTTAACCTATAGATGAGGATGCTCGACCCAAGACCTCGGCTGACTACAACCGTCCAGACCAGTACAATGCAGACAGGTCAGCTAATCTGTTGGGGTCAAAATCAGTCACGACAGAATCAACGGCAAAATGTCACGGAAAAAGGATACAAGAAAACTGTAGACTTTCTACGGGGATACAAAGTTACGGAAAAACTCATATCAAAGTATGAAATAATAAAAAAGACCTCCTGTCGAGGTCAAAAACGGTAATCTTGAAATCAACGTCTGTTCTCCTTATGTTCTCCAAAAGAATCTCGAATCGAGAAGATATGAAAAGACCAAAACTCTGTGCAAAGTTCAAAATAGGTTTTTAAAAATCCGAAAAAGCACCGAGGAGAATTCTAAAGACTCCGAACAAACGAGCTCTGTAAAATTAACAATAGCCATCATGGAAATCAACGGAAAATTAAATAAAACAACCCATGGTTGTCCGACAAGCCAACTTAGCAAGATCGGCCGTAACGTCCAACTCGCCAAAGCGGCAAGACTGTCCGAGACCACCCAGCTCGCCAAGCCGATGAGCTTACCGTCCCAAACAAGCTCGCTGTCTTGACGAGCTAGACCGTGCCATCTAGCTTCCCAAGCCGGCAAGCTGGCCGAGCTCAACCAGCTCGCAGTCTTGGCGAGTTGGACCGTACCGTCCAGCTCGCGAAGCCGGCGAGCTGGTCGTCCCAAACCAGCTCGCCATCTTTGTGAGCTGGACCGTGCCATCCAGATCGCCAAGCTTGCGAGCTGCCCCTACCGAACAAGATCGCCGTCTTGGCGAGCTGGACCGTGCCATCCAGCTCACCAAGCCAGCAAGCAGCCCCTTCTGAGAAAGCTCGCCGTCTTGGCGAGCTAGACCGTGCCATCTAGTTCGCCAAGCCGGCGAGCCGCTTTTCCCAAACCAGCTCGCCGTCTTGGAGAGTTGGACCGTGCCGCACCATCTCGCCAACTTGGTGAGCTGAACTGTGCCTTCCAGATTGCCAAGCAGGCGAGCAGCCTGTCCCAAACGAGCTCGCCTTCTTAACGAGCTGGACCGTGCTATCCAGCTGACCAAGCCAGCGAGCTGCCCGTCCCAAACCAGCTCACCGTCTTGGCAAGCTTAACCGTGTTACCAAGCTTGCCAACCTGGTGAACTGACCGAGTTTGACCAGCTCACCTTCTGGGTGAGCTGACCAAACCGTCCAGATCACCAAACTGGCGAGCTGGCCAAGTCATACAGCCCGGCACCGGCCAAGCCGAAACTCACCATCGGCACTGCCCGGACACAAGCCATATGCCCCTCTACTCGATCATACTCTGAACCATGATCGGAACGTCTCTCGTTTCGTCTCAGTCCGTTTTATTGTTGGAACTTTACGATATAAACCGCAAAAGACTTTTTTTCTCGTAAAGACTCGAGTAAATTGTATAAAACGATAACAGTTAAAAAAACACCATAGATTTCAAAACTATACGATTGACTCGAGATGATTTATAAAAAACATCTTATCACGGAACAATCCCGTCTAAAGTCAAAAACGGCTAAGGCGCAAAACAGCCCGAAAACTCTTAAACCCTGATAAAGGATCACATGCGACTTTAGACGGATTCCAGCCCAAAGATATCATGACGGTTTATCCGTTTATTTGCAGGAAGAAGATAAATGTCAAGTTCAGAGAAAAATAGATGTTTTCCAAGGATAAATATGGAGATCGAGGTAAATGGAAGATTTCCGATAAACACAAATCAAGGCAGAAAAGGAAAGACTAAATCACCTAGAAGAGGAGTATATAAGCACAAGGTCGAAGCCAAGAAGAAGGAGAACTTTGACAACTTTTCTATACTTAGAATTCTCTACTTAAAAAGTTAGGGTTTATTCTCGACAAGTTCGATTTCTATGACTGGCACTCAATTACTAGACAAACTCGCCCAGGCAGTTCGATCTCTTGTCCAGCTCAATCAATTGAACTACGTTTGGCTTGATCCTCAAAAGGGTTACGTTGGCAGCCTTTCATTAGGTTCAGTCCGAAATCAATTAAAACCCTTTGTCGTATCTGTTTTGTCTTTTGTTATTGAGCTGCGACTCAACTAGGTTTAAGGTTTTCCGTTGCCAGAACTAGATAACTTGCTGACAGCTTTTGCGGCCAAAGCCTTTGTAATCTCTTGTAATAATCGTAACACTCTTATGCGGATTCGAAATAAGATCTACTTTCTTTATAATATTTTTTATCATCTTTTCATATTTTCCACATTTATTTGGTTATTTGTCGTTGGCTTTCGCAGAGATCCGGGACCTCTGGAAAATTAGGGTTTTCCTAAGTTTCCTTATTTTACGGAAATCAACAGTGCGAATTTCGGTTCCCACAGTTTGGCGCTAGAAGGAGTGGGGGTGCGGATTACTCTAACTCATAGCCACAAAACGCTTGATTAAAACAATGTCTGGATATATGAAAGACAAAGTCGCAGCTCAAAAAAATGCTAGTAAAACAACTCCAGCAGCGACTACTCCTATAGCCAACGCTCACGCAAAGGTTGTAGTACTTAACAAGATCAAAAACCTAATCGCGACTTTTCGCCACGGGAGGAGCAACAAAAAAAGCTTGCGATTTCTCTCTCTGAACACAAAGTGAAACGATAAAATCTATCAACCCCAGTAATGTTTTTCCTATATACGAGTTGGAAAAATCTCATTACGTATGGGTTGCCCAAAAGACGTTTTTCGAGAACTTTTCGGAAAAATAAAACTTGCTCTCCTAGAAACTGCTTACGAAATTTAGGCAACTCACGGAAAATCCCTTGGTTGCCAAGCCTGATCGTACTCCAAACGATAATCACACTACTTTTCATTTTGTCTCAATGGGAGTTTCCGTTAAGATTTTACGAAAAAAAATCAGCTCGACGAATCGGGACTGTACTCACCGAATCTCCATTGGGCGAGTTGGAAAAGCTCGACGGATCAAAACATTTCTATCTCGAATCTCGATCATAACGCTTTTTGTTTCGTCCCAATGGGACTAACTGTTTTTCTATAAAAAAGGCAAAGAGTTACTTTCTCGTATAAGTTTGAATCGATTGTCTAAAACGGCAACGGTTGACACAACACCAAAGTTGCGTAAACCATACGAGAGATTTGAACTCTCAAAAAACACTTCAGTTTTACAAAAATTTTCCACGTTAATTCGAAAACGTCTAATCATAAACGTGTGATAGATTTCTCCAATGTTGAAATACCTCCCTCACTCCCATATTCTCGTTGGTATTTTGTATAACATCGATTCATACAAAAATAAGTCAAAATATGAAGAACGAAGAAGAGGCAGTCCCAAATCATCGATGAAACTAAGGCAGAACTCGCAAACCGATCCAATCTCTCATACAACCGAGAAAAAACCGCCACGCACTCGAGCGTACTCATCTCATTTCCTAAAGAAAGAAGGAACTAGAGACACAGACATTGTCTTAAAACCGACTCGTTCCTAGAAATTTTCGTAAAGTTGACATACTCCGAGTCATCTTCAATCCACCATGGTCTTTAATCGACCCAGATTGTCGACCATACCAATCCTTCGAAAGAAATTCATCCAATACTATACTCGTATACTCCCATATTTCGAAAACAAAATTTCCTCGCTTCAAGAAAGCGCTTTCTATAAAGCAAACTCTTGCAAAAATAAGTGGAATGATATTCGGATAATGCGATGCCTCGTCAAAATCATCTCAAAAGCAAACGATAATCTAAGATTGGTCTAAACGCTAGGAACTGATCCAAACCATTTGGAAATAATCTCATGGTCTATACAGCGTGTCTAATCGCAATCTGCATTTAGAAAGCCTCTGAAAAATTCAGAGTGAAACTCGATGATTTTCCAAAGTCATAAAGATCTTTTCCAACTTGATAAAACAAGTTTCGTATAAGAATAAAAATTTATACGAGAAATCTTTTGGCATCAAAGCATTGCTCTCATTTTCTGTTGAACCAAATGAGTCACAGAATAGTATCAAGAACATTAGCGACAAAGAAAAATCGAGAACACAAGAAGCAGCAATAGGAAACAACGTCTGTTCTCCTGTCGAGGTCAAAAACGGTAATCTTGAAATCAACGTCTGNCGTATAAGAATAAAAATTTATACGAGAAATCTTTTGGCATCAAAGCATTGCTCTCATTTTCTGTTGAACCAAATGAGTCACAGAATAGTATCAAGAACATTAGCGACAAAGAAAAATCGAGAACACAAGAAGCAGCAATAGGAAACAACGTCTGTTCTCCTGTCGAGGTCAAAAACGGTAATCTTGAAATCAACGTCTGTTCTCCTTATGTTCTGTGAAAGAATCTCGAGTCGAGAAGACAAGAAACGACCAAAACTCTCCGCAAAGTGCAAAATAGGTTTTTAAAAATCCGAAAAAGCACAGAGGAGAATTCTAAAGACTCTCTGAACAAACGAGCTCTGTAAAATTAACAATAGCCATCATGGAAATCAACGGAAAATTAAATAAAACAATCCCTGGTTGTCCGACAAGCCAACTTGGCAAGATCGGCCGTAACGCCCAACTCGCCAAAGCGGCAAGACTGTCCGAGACCATCCAGCTCGCCAAGCCGGCGAGCTTACCGTGCCAAACAAGCTCGCTGTCTTGACAAGCTGGACCGTGCCATCTAGCTTGCCAAGCCAGCAAGCTGGCCAAGCCCAACCAGCTCGCAGTCTTGGCGAGCTGGACCGTACCGTCCAGCTCGCCATCTTTGTGAGCTGGACCGTGCCATCCAGATCGCCAAGCTTGCGAGCTGCCCCTCCCGAACAAGCTCGCCGTCTTGGAGAGTTGGACCGTGCCGCACCAGCTCGCCGTCTTGGTGAGCTGAACTGTGCCATCCAGCTTGCCAAGCCGGCGAGCAGCCTGTCCCGAACGAGCTCGCCTTCTTAACGAGCTGGACCGTGCTATCCAACTGACCAAGCCGGCGAGCTGCCCGTCCCAAACCAGCTCGCCGTCTTGGCAAGCTTAACCGTGTTACCAAGCTTGCCAACCTGGTGAACTGACCGAGCTTGACCAGCTCACCGTCTGGGCGAGCTGACCAAACCGTCCATTTCACCAAACCGGCGAGCTGGCAAAGTAATTCAGCCCGGCACCGGCAAAGCCGAAACTCACCATCGGCACTGCCCGGACACAAGCCATATGCCCCTCTACTCGATCATACTCTGAACCATGATCGGAACGTCTCTCATTTCGTCTCAGTCCGTTTTATCGTTGGAACTTTACGATATAAACCGCAAAAGACTTTTTTTCTCGTTAAGACTCGAGTAAATTGTATAAAACGATAACTGTTAAAAAAACACCATAGATTTCAAAACTATACGATTGACTCGAGATGATTTATAAAAGACATCTTATCACGGAACAATCCCGTCTAAAGTCAAAAACGGCTAAGGCGCAAAACAGCCCGAAAACTCTTAAACCGTGATAAAGGATCACATGCGACTTTAGACGGATTCCAGCCCAAAGATATCATGACGGTTTATCCGTTTATTTGCAGGAAGAAGATAAATGTCAAGTTCAGAGAAAAATAGATGTTTTCCAAGGATAACTATGGAGATCGAGGTAAATGGAAGATTTCCGATAAACATAAATCAAGGTAGAATAGGAAAGACTAAATTACCTAGAAGAGGAGTATATAAGCAAAAGGTCGAAGCCAAGAAGAAGGAGAACTTTTACAACTTTTCTATACTTAGAACTCTCTACTTAAAAAGTTAGGGTTTATTCTCGACAAGTTCGCTTTCTATGACTGGCACTCAATTACTAGACAAACTCGCCCAGGCAGTTCGATCTCTTGTCCAGCTCTATCAATTGAACTGCGTTCGGCTTGATCCTCAAAGGGGTTGTGTTGGCAGCCTTTCATTAGGTTCAGTCCGAAATCAATCAAAACCCTTTGTCGTATCTGTTTTGTCTTTTGTTATTGAGCTATGACTCAACTAGGTTTAAGGATTTCCGTTGCCAGAACTAGATAACTGGCTGACAGCTCTTGCGGCCAAAAGCCTTTGTAATCTCTTGTAATTATCGTAACGCTCTTATGCGGATTCGAAATAAGATCTACTTTCTTTATAATATTTTTTATCATCTTTTCATATTTTCCACATTTATTTGGTTATTTGTCGTTGGCTTTCGCAGAGATCCGGGACCTCTGGAAAATTAGCGTTTTCCTAAGTTTCCTTATTTTACGGAAATCAACAGTGCGAATTTCGGTTCCCACAGTTTGGCGCTAGAAGGAGTGGGGGTACGGATTACTCTAACTCATAGCCGCAAAACGCTTGATTAAAAAAATGTCTGGATATATGAAAGACAAAGTCGCAGCTGAAAAAATGCTAGTAAAACAACTCCAGCAGCGACTACTCCTATAGCCAACGCTCACGTAAAGGTTGTAGTACTTAACAAAATCAAAAACCTAATCGCGACTTTTCGCCACGGGAGGAGCAACAAAAAAAGCTTGTGATTTCTCTCTCTGAGCACAAAGTGAAACGATAAAATCTATCAATCCCCGTAATGTTTTTCTTATTTACGAGTTGGAAAAATCTCATTACGTATGGGTTGCCCAAAAGACGTTTTTCGAGAACTTTTCGGAAAAATAAAACTTGCTCTCCTAGAAACTGCGTACAAAATTTAGGCAACTCACAGAAAAACCCTTGGTTGCCAAGCCTGATCGTACTCCAAACGATAATCACACTACTTTTCATTTTGTCTCAATCGGAGTTTCCGTTAAGATTTTACGACGAAAAAAAATCAGCTCGACGAATCAGGACTGTACTCACCGAATCTCCAGTGGGCGAGTTGGAAAAGCTCGACGGATTAAAACGTTTCTATCTCGAATCTCGATCATAACGCTTTTTGTTTCGTCCCAATCGGAGTAACTGTTTTACTATAAAAAAGGCAAAGAGTTACTTGCTCGTATAAGTTCGAATCGATTGTCTAAAATCCACCATGGTCTTTAATCGACCCAGATTGTCGACCATACCAATCCTTCGAAAGAAATTCATCCAATACTATACTCGTATACTCCCATATTTCGAAAAAAAATTTTCCTCGCATCAAGAAAGCTCTTTCTATAAAGCAAACTCTTGTAAAAATAAGCGGAAAGATATTCGGATAATGCAATGCCTCGTCAAAATCATCTCAAAAGCAAACGATAATCTAAGATTTGTCTAAACGCTAGGAACTGATCCAAACCATTTGGAAAATAATCTCATGGTCTATACAGCGTGTCTAATCGCAATCTGCATTTAGAAAGCCTCTGCAAAATTCAGAGTGAAACTCGATGATTTGCCGAAGTCATAAAGATCTTTTCCAATTTGATAAAACAAGTTTCGTATAAGAATACAATTTTATACGAGAAATCTTTTGGCATCAAAGCATTGCTCTCATTTTCTGTTGAACCAAATGAGTCACAGAATAGTACCAAGAACATTAGCGACAAAGAAAAATCAAGAACACAAGAAGCAGCAATAGGAAACAACGTCTGTTCTCTTGTCGAGGTCAAAAACGGTAATCTTGAAATCAACGTCTGTTCTCCTTATGTTCTCTGAAAGAATCTCGAGTCGAGAAGACAAGAAACGACCAAAACTCTACGCAAATTTCAAAATAGGTTTTTAAAAATCCGAAAAAGCACCGAGGAGAATTCTAAAGACTCTCCGAACAAACGAGCTCTGTAAAATTAACAATAGCCATCATGGAAATCAACGGAAAATTAAATAAAACAACCCATGGTTGTCCGACAAGCCAACTTAGCAAGATCGGCCGTAACGTCCAACTCGCCAAAGCGGCAAGACTGTCCGAGACCATCCTGCTCGCCAAGCCGGCGAGCTTACCGTCCCAAACAAGCTCGCTGTCTTGACGAGCTGGACCGTGCCATCAAGCTTGCCAAGCCGGCAAGCTGGCCGAGCTCAACCAGCTCGCAGTCTTGGCGAGCTGGACCGTACCGTCCAGCTCGCCATCTTTGTGAGCTGGACCGTGCCATCCAGATCGCCAAGCTTGCCATCTGCCCTTCCCGAACCAGATCGCCGTCTTGGCGAGCTGGACTGTGCCACCCAGCTCGCCAAGCCGGCAAGAAGCCCCTTCTGAGAAAGCTCGCCGTCTTGGCGTGCTAGACCGTGCCATCTAGTTCGCCAAACCGGCGAGCTGCTTTTCCCAAACCAGCTCGCCGTCTTGGAGAGTTGGACCGTGCCGCACCAGCTCGCCGTCTTGGTGAGCTGAACTGTGCCATCCAGCTTGCCAAGCCGGCGAGCAGCCTATCCCGAACGAGCTCGCCTTCTTAACGAGCTGGACCGTGCTATCCAGCTGACCAAGCCGGCGAGCTGCCCGTCCCAAACCAGCTCGCCGTCTTGCCAAGCTTAACCGTGTTACCAAGCTTGCCAACCTGGTGAACTGACCGAGCTTGACCAGCTCACCGTCTGGGCGAGCTGACCAAACCGTCCAGATAACCAAACCGGCGAGCTGGCCAAGTCATTCAGCCCGGCACCGGCAAAGCCGAAACTCACCATCGGAACTGCCGGACACAAGCCATATGCCCCTCTACTCGATCATACTCTGAACCATGATCGGAACGTCTCTCGTTTCGTCTCAGTCCGTTTTATTGTTGGAACTTTACGATATAAACCGCAAAAGACTTTTTTTCTCGTAAAGACTCGAGTAAATTGTATAAAACGATAACAGTTAAAAAACACCATAGATTTCAAAACTATACGATTGACTCGAGATGATTTATAAAAAAACATCTTATCACGGAACAATCCCGTCTAAAGTCAAAAACGGTTAAGGCGCAAAACAGCCCGAAAACTCTTAAACCGTGATAAAGGATCACATGCGACTTTAGACGGATTCTAGCCCAAAGATATCATGACGGTTTATCCGTTTATTTGCAGGAAGAAGATAAATATCAAGTTCAGAGAAAAATAGATGTATTCCAAGGATAAATATGGAGAACGAGGTAAATGGAAGATTTCCGATAAACACAAATCAAGGCAGAAAAGGAAAGACTAAATCACCTAGAAGAGGAGTATATAAGCACAAGGTCGAAGCCAAGAAGAAGGAGAACTTTGACAACTTTTCTATACTTATAACTCTCTACTTAAAAAGTTAGGGTTTATTCTCGACAAGTTCGATTTCTATGACTGGCACTCAAATACTAGACAAACTCGCCCAGGTAGTTCGATCTCTTGTCCAGCTCTATCAATTGAACTACGTTTGGCTTGATCCTCAAAAGGGTTGCGTTGGCAGCCTTTCATTAGGTTCAGTCCGAAATCAATCAAAACCCTTTGTCGTATCTGTTTTGTCTTCTGTTATTGAGCTGCGACTAAACTAGGTTTAAGGTTTTCCGTTGCCAGAACTAGATAACTGGCTGACAGCTCTTGCGGCCAAAGCCTTTGTAATCTCTTGTAATAATCGTAACGCTCTTATGCGGATTCGAAATAAGATCTACTTTCTTTATAATATTTTTTATCATCTTTTCATATTTTCCACATTTATTTGGTTATTTGTCGTTGGCTTTCGCAGAGATCCGGGACCTCTGGAAAATTATGGTTTTCCTAAGTTCCCTTATTTTACGGAAATCAACAGTGCGAATTTCGGTTCCCACAGTTTGGCGCTAGAAGGAGTGGGGGTGCGGATTACTCTAACTCATAGCCGCAAAACGCTTGATTAAAACAATGTCTGGATATATGAAAGAGAAAGTCGCAGCTCAAAAAAATGCTAGTAAAACAACTCCAGCAGCGACTACTCCTATAGCCAACGCTCCGAAAAGGTTGTAATACTTAACAAAATCAAAAACCTAATCGCGACTTTTCGCCACAGGAGGAGCAACAAAAAAAGCTTGCGTTTTCTCTCTCTGAACACAAAGTGAAACGATAAAATCTATCAACCCTCGTAATGTTTTTCTTATTTACGAGTTGGAAAAATCTCATTACGTATGGGTTGCCCAAAAGACGTTTTTCGAGAACTTTTCAGAAAAATAAAACTTGCTCTCCTAGAAACTGCGTACAAAATTTAGGCAACTCACGGAAAAACCCTTGGTTGCCAAGCCTGATCGTACTCCAAACGATAATCACACTACTTTTCATTTTGTCTCAATCGGAGTTTCCGTTAAGATTTTACGACGAAAAAAAAATCAGCTCGACGAATCGGGACTGTACTCACCGAATCTCCAATGGGCGAGTTGGAAAAGCTCGACGGATCAAAACGTTTCTATCTCGAATCTCGATCATAACGCTTTTTGTTTCGTCCCAGTCGGAGTAACTGTTTTATTATAAAAAAGGCAAAGAGTTACCTTCTCGTATAAGTTCGAATCGATTGTCTAAAACGGCAACGGTTGACACAACACCAAAGTTGCGTAAACCATACGAGAGATTTGAACTCTCAAAACACACTTCAGTTTTACAAAAATTTTCCACGTTAAGTCGAAAACGTCTAATCATAAACGTGTGATAGATTTTTCAACAATATACAAAGCACACATAGTCAGTTATGTAAAAATAGCAGTACGAAGAAACGATTCCCATATTCTCCAATGTTGAAATACCTCCCTCACTCCCATATTCTCGTTGGTATTTTTTATAACATCGATTCATAAAAAAATAAGTCTAAAGATGAAGAATGAAGAAGAGGCAGTCCCAAATCATCGATGAAACTAAGGAACTAGATACACAGACATTGTCTTAAAACCGACTCGTTCCTAGAAATTTTCGTAAAGTTGACATACTCCGAGTCATCTTCAATCCACCATGGTCTTTAATCGACTCAGATTGTCGACCATACCAATCCTTCGAAAGAAATTCATCCAATACTATACTCGTATACTCCCATATTTCGAAAAAAAAATTTCCTCGCATCAAGAAAGCGCTTTCTATAAAGCAAACTCTTGCAAAAATAAGCGGAAAGATATTCGGATAATGCGATGCCTCGTCAAAATCATCTCAAAAGCAAACGATAATCTAAGATTGGTCTAAACGCTAGGAACTGATCCAAACCATTTGGAAAATAATCTCATGGTCTATACAGCGTGTCTAATCGCAATCTGCATTTAGAAAGCCTCTGCAAAATTCAGAGTGAAACTCGATGATTTGCCGAAGTCATAAAGATCTTTTCCATCTTGATAAAACAAGTTCCGTATAAGAATACAAATTTATACGAGAAATATTTTGGCATCAAAGCATTGCTCTCATTTTCTGTTGAACCAAATGAGTCACAGAATAGTACCAAGAACATTAGCGACAAAGAAAAATTGAGAACACAAGAAGAAGCAATAGGAAACAATGTCTGTTCTCCTGTCGAGGTCAAAAACGGTAATCTTGAAATCAACATCTGTTCTCCTTATGTTCTCTGAAAGAATCTCGAGTCGAGAAGACAAGAAACGACCAAAACTCACCGCAAAGTTCAAAATAGGTTTTTAAACATCCGAAAAAGCACCGAGGAGAATTCTAAAGACTCTCCGAACAAACGAGCTCTGTAAAATTAACAATAGCCATCATGGAAATCAACGGAAAATTAAATAAAAAAACCCATGGTTGTCCGACAAGCCAACTTAGCAAGATCGGCCGTAACGTCCAACTCGCCAAAGCGGTAAGACTGTCCGAGACCATCCAGCTCGCCAAGCCGGCGAGCTTACCGTCCCAAACAAGCTCGCTGTCTTGACGAGATGGACCGTGCCATCTAGCTTGCCAAGCTGGCAAGCTGGCCGAGCTCAACCGGCTCGCAGTCTTGGCGAGCTGGACCGTACCGTCCAGCTCGCCATCTTTGTGAGCTGGACCGTGCCATCCAGATCGCCAAGCTTGTGAGCTTCCCCTCCCGAACCAGATCGCCGTCTTGGCGAGCTGGACCGTGCCATCCAGCTCGCCAAGCCGGCAAGCAGCCCCTTCTGAGAAAGCTTGCCGTCTTCGCGTGCTAGACCGTGCCATCTAGTTCGCCAAACCGACGGGCTGCTTTTCCCAAACCAGCTCGCCGTCTTGGAGAGTTGGACCGTGCCGCACCAGCTCGCCGTCTTGGTGAGCTGAACTGTGCCATCCAGCTTGCCAAGCCGGCGAGCAGCCTGTCCCGAACGAGCTCGCCTTCTTATCGAGCTGGACCGTGCTATCCAGCTGACCAAGCCGGCGAGCTGCCCGTCCCAAACCAGCTCGCCGTCTTGCCAAGCTTAACCGTGTTACCAAGCTTGCCAACCTGGTGAACTGACTGAGCTTGACCAGCTCAACGTCTGGGCGAGCTGACCAAACCGTCCAGATAACCAAACCGGCGAGCTGGCCAAGTCATTCAGCCCGTCACCGGCCAAGCCGAAACTCACCATCGGAACTGCCCGGACACAAGCCATATGCCCCTCTACTCGATCATACTCTGAACCATGATCGGAACGTCTCTCGTTTCGTCTCAGTCCATTTTATTGTTGGAACTTTACGATATAAACCGCAAAAGACTTTTTTCTCGTAAAGACTCGAGTAAATTGTATAAAACGATAACAGTTAAAAAAACCATAGATTTAAAAACTATACGATTGACTCGAGATGATTTATAAAAAAAACATCTTATCACGGAACAATCCCGTCTAAAGTCAAAAACGGCTAAGCCGCAAAACAGCCCGAAAACTCTTAAACCGTGATAAAGGATCACATGCGACTTTAGACGGATTCCAGCCCAAAGATATCATGACGGTTTATCCGTTTATTTGCAGGAAGAAGATAATTGTCAAGTTCAGAGAAAAATAGATGTTTTCCAAGGATAAATATGGATATCGAGGTAAATGGAAGATTTCCGATAAACACAAACCAAGGCAGAAAAGGAAAGACTAAATCACCTAGAAGAGGAGTATATAAGCACAAGGTTGAAGCCAAGAAGAAGGAGAACTTTGACAACTTTTCTATACTTAGAACTCTCTACTTAAAAAGTTAGGGTTTATTCTCGACAAGTTCGATTTCTATGACTGGCACTCAATTACTAGACAAACTCGCCCAGGCAGTTCGATCTCTTGTCCAGCTCTATCAATTGAACTACGTTTGGTTTGATCCTCAAAAGGGTTGCGTTGGCAGCCTTTCATTAGGTTCAGTCCGAAATCAATCAAAACCCTTTGTCGTATCTGTTTTGTCTTTTGTTATTGAGCTGCGACTCAACTAGGTTTAAGGTTTTCCGTTGCCAGAACTAGATAACTGGCTGACAGCTCTTGCGGCCAAAGCCTTTGTAATCTCTTGTAATAATCGTAACGCTCTTATGCGGATTCGAAATAAGATCTACTTTCTTTATAATATTTTTTTTATCATCTTTTCATATTTTCCACATTTATTTGGTTATTTGTCGTTGGCTTTCACAGAGATCCGGGACCTCTAGAAAATTAGGGTTTTCCTAAGTTTCCTTATTTTACGGAAATCAACAGTGCGAATTTCGGTTCCCACAGTTTGGCGCTAGAAGGAGTTGGGGTGCGGAGTACTCTAACTCATAGCCGCAAAACGCTTGATTAACACAATGTCTGGATATATGAAAGACAAAGTCGCAGCTCAAAAAAATGCTAGTAAAACAACTCCAGCAGCAACTACTCCTATAGCCAACGCTCACGCAAAGGTTGTAGTACTTAACAAAATCAAAAACCTAATCGCGACTTTTTGCCACGTGAGGAGCAACAAAAAAAGCTTGCGTTTTCTCTCTCTGAACACAAAGTGAAACGATAAAATCTATCAATTCTCGTAATGTTTTTCTTATTTACGAGTTGGAAAAATCTCATTACGTATGGGTTGCCCAAAAGACGTTTTCCGAGAACTTTTCGGAAAAATAAAACTTGCTCTCCTAGAAACTGCGTACAAAATTTAGGCAACTCTCGGAAAAACCCTTGGTTGCCAAGCCTGATCGTACTCCAAACGATAATCACACTACTTTTCATTTTGTCTCAATCGGAGTTTCCGTTAAGATTTTACGACGAAAAAAAATCAGCTCGACGAATCGGGACTGTACTCACCGAATCTCCAATGGGCGAGTTGGAAAAGCTCGACGGATCAAAACGTTTCTATCTCGAATCTCGATCATAACGCTTTTTGTTTCGTCCCAGTCGGAGTAACTGTTTTATTATAAAAAAGGCAAAGAGTTACCTTCTCGTATAAGTTCGAATCGATTGTCTAAAACGGCAACGGTTGACACAACACCAAAGTTGCGTAAACCATACGAGAGATTTGAACTCTCAAAACACACTTCAGTTTTACAAAATTTTTCCACGTTAAGTCGAAAACGTCTAATCATAAACGTGTGATAGATTTTTCAACAATATACAAAGCACACATAGTCAGTTAAGTAAAAATAGCAGTACGAAGAAACGATTCCCATATTCTCCAATGTTGAAATACCTCCCTCACTCCCATATTCTCGTTGGTATATTCTATAACATCGATTCATACAAAAATAAGTCAAAAGATGAAGAATGAAGAAGAGGCAGTCCCAAATCATCGATGAAACTAAGGCAGTACTCGCAAACCGATCCAATCTCTCATACAACCGAGAAAAAACCGCCACACATTCGAGCGTACTCATCTCATTTCCTAAAGAAAGAAGGAACTAGAAACACAAACATTGTCTTAAAACCGACTCGTTCCTAGAAATTTTCGTAAAGTTGACATACTCCGAGTCATCTTCAATCCACCATGGTCTTTAATCGACCCAGATTGTCGACCAGACCAATCCTTCGAAAGAAATTCATCCAATACTATACTCGTATACTCCCATATTTCGAAAAAAAAATTCCTCTCATCAAGAAAGCGCTTTCTATAAAGCAAAATCTTGCAAAAATAAGCGGAAAGATATTCGGATCATGCGATGCCTCGTCAAAATCATCTCAAAAGCAAACGATAATCTAATATTGGTCTAAACGCTAGGAACTGATCCAAACCATTTGGAAAATAATCTCATGGTCTATACAGCGTGTCTAATCGCAATCTGCATTTAGAAAGCCTCTGCAAAATTCAGAGTGAAACTCGATGATTTACCGAAGTCATAAAGATCTTTTCCAACTTGATAAAACAAGTTTCGTATAAGAATACAAATTTATACGAGAAATATTTTGGCATCAAAGCATTGCTCTCATTTTCTGTTGAACCAAATGAGTCACAGAATAGTACCAAGAACATTAGCGACAAAGAAAAATCGAGAACACAAGAAGCAGCAATAGGAAACAACGTTTGTTCTCCTGTCGAGGTCAAAAACGGTAATCTTTAAATCAACGTCTGTTCTCCTTATGTTCTCTGAAAGAATCTCGAGTCGAGAAGACAAGAAACGACCAAAACTCTCCGCAAAGTTCAAAATATGTTTTTAAAAATCCGAAAAAGCACCGAGGAGAATTCTAAAGACTCTCCGAACAAACGAGCTCTGTAAAATTAACAATAGCCATCATGGAAATCAACGGAAAATTAAATAAAAAAACCCATGGTTGTCCGACAAGCCAACTTAGCAAGATCGGCCGTAACGTCCAACTCGCCAAAACGGCAAGACTGTCCGAGACCATCCAGCTCGCCAAGCCGGCGAGCTTACCATCCCAAACAAGCTCGCTGTCTTGACGAGATGGACCGTGCCATCTAGCTTGCCAAGCCGGCAAGCTGGACCGTACCGTCCAGCTCGCCATCTTTGTGAGCTGGACTGTGCCATCCAGATAGCCAAGCTTGCGAGCTGCCCCTCCCGAACCAGATCGCCGTCTTGGCGAGCTGGACCGTGCCATCCAGCTCGCCAAGCCGGCAAGCAGCCCCTTCTGAGAAAGCTTGCCGTCTTCGCGTGCTAGATCGTGCCATCTAGTTCGCCAAACCGGCGAGCTGCTTTTCCCAAACCAGCTCGCTGTCTTGGAGAGTTGGACCGTGCCGCACCAGCTCGCCGTCTTGGTGAGCTGAACTGTGCAATCCAGCTTGCCAAGCCGGCGAGCAGCCTGTCCCGAACGAGCTCGCCTTCTTAACGAGCTGGACCGTGCTATCCAGCTGACCAAGCCGGCGAGCTGCCCATCCCAAACCAGCTCGCCGTCTTGCCAAGCTTAACCGTGTTACCAAGCTTGCTAACCTGGTGAACTGACCGAGCTTGACCAGCTCACCGTCTGGGCGAGCTGACCAAACCGTCCAGATAACCAAACCGGCAAGCTGGCCAAGTCATTCAGCCCGGCACCGGCCAAGCCGAAACTCACCATCGTAACTGCCCGGACACAAGCCATATGCCCCTCTACTCGATCATACTCTGAACCATGA
Organism: Eruca vesicaria subsp. sativa; assembly: GCA_932364175.1. Classification (NCBI taxonomy): domain Eukaryota; kingdom Viridiplantae; phylum Streptophyta; class Magnoliopsida; order Brassicales; family Brassicaceae; genus Eruca; species Eruca vesicaria. Next base: position 24,221 of record CAKOAT010200488.1, read on the forward strand.
TCGGAACGTCTCTCGTTTCGTCTCAGTCCGTTTTATTGTTGGAACTTTACGATATAAACCGCAAAAGACTTTTTTCTCGTAAAGACTAGAGTAAATTGTATAAAACGATAAAAGTTAAAAAAAACCATAGATTTCAAAACTATACGATTGACTCGAGATGATTTATAAAAAAACATCTTATCACGGAACAATCCCGTCTAAAGTCAAAAACGGCTAAGGCGCAAAACAGCCCGAAAACTCTTAAACCGTGATAAAGGATCACATGCGACTTTAGACGGATTCTAGCCCAAAGATATCGTGACGGTTTATCCGTTTATTTGCAGGAAGAAGATAAATGTCAAGTTCAGAGAAAAATAGATGTTTTCCAAGGATAAATATGGATATCGAGGTAAATGGAAGATTTCCGATAAACACAAATCAAGGCAGAAAAGGAAAGACTAAATCACCTAGAAGAGGAGTATATAAGCACAAGGTCGAAGCCAAGAAAAAGGAGAACTTTGACAACTTTTCTATACTTAGAACTCTCTACTTAAAAAGTTAGGGTTTATTCTCGACAAGTTCGATTTCTATGACTGGCACTCAATTACTAGACAAACTCGCCCAGGCAGTTCGATCTCTTGTCCAGCTCTATCAATTGAACTACGTTTGGCTTGATCCTCAAAAGGGTTGCGTTGGCAGCCTTTCATTAGGTTTAGTCCGAAATCAATCAAAACCCTTTGTCGTATCTGTTTTGTCTTTTGTTATTGAGCTGCGACTCAATTAGGTTTAAGGTTTTCCGTTTCCAGAACTAGATAACTGGCTGACAGCTCTTGCGGCCAAAGCCTTTGTAATCTCTTGTAATAATCGTAACGCTCTTATGCGGATTCGAAATAAGATCTACTTTCTTTATAATATTTTTTTTATTATCTTTTCATATTTTCCACATTTATTTGGTTATTTGTCGTTGGCTTTCGCAGAGATCCGGGACCTCTGGAAAATTAGGGTTTTCCTAAGTTTCCTTATTTTACGGAAATCAACAGTGCGAATTTCGGTTCCCACAGTTTGGCGCTAGAAGGAGTTGGGGTGCGGAGTACTCTAACTCATAGCCGCAAAACGCTTGATTAAAACAATGTCTGGATATCTGAAAGACAAAGTCACAGCTCAAAAAAATGCTAGTAAAACAACTCCAGCAGCGACTACTCCTATAGCCAACGCTCACGCAAAGGTTGTAGTACTTAACAAAATCAAAAACCTAATCGCGACTTTTCGCCACGGGAGGAGCAACAAAAAAAGCTTGCGTTTTCTCTCTCTGAACACAAAGTGAAACGATAAAATCTATCAACCCTCGTAATGTTTTTCTTATTTACGAGTTGGAAAAATCTCATTACGTATGGGTTGCCCAAAAGACGTTTTTCGAGAACTTTTCGGAAAAATAAAACTTGCTCTCCTAGAAACTGCGTATAAAATTTAGGCAACTCACGGAAAAACCCTTGGTTGCCAAGCCTGATCGTACTCAAAACGATAATCACACTACTTTTCATTTTGTCTCAATCGGAGTTTCCGTTAAGATCTTACGACGAAAAAAAATCAGCTCGACGAATCGGGACTGTACTCACCGAATCTCCAATGGGCAAGTTGGAAAAGCTCGACGGATCAAAACGTTTCTATCTCGAATCTCGATCATAACGATTTTTGTTTCGTCCCAATCGGAGTAACTGTTTTACAATAAAAAGGCAAAGAGTTACTTTCTCGTATAAGTTCGAATCGATTGTCTAAAACGGCAACGGTTGACACAACACCAAAGTTGCGTAAACCATACGAGAGATTTGAACTCTCAAAACACACTTCAGTTTTACAAAATTTTGCCACGTTAAGTCGAAAACGTCTAATCATAAACGTGTGATAGATTTATCAACAATATACAAAGCACACATAGTCAGTTAAGTAAAAATAGTAGTACAAAGAAACGATTCCCATATTCTCCAATGTTGAAATACCTCCCTCACTTCCATATTCTCGTTGGTATTTTGTATAACATTGATTCATACAAAAATAAGTAAAAAGATGAAGAACGAAGAAGAGGCAGTCCCAAATCATCGATGAAACTAAGGCAGAACTCGCAAACCGATCTAATCTCTCATACAACCGAGAAAAAACCGCCATGCATTCGAGCGTACTCATCTCATTTCCTAAAGAAAGAAGGAACTAGAGACACAGACATTGTCTTAAAACCGACTCGTTCCTAGAAATTTTCGTAAAGTTGACATACTCCGAGTCATCTTCAATCCACAATGGTCTTTAATCGACCCAGATTGTCGACCATACCAATCCTTCGAAAGAAATTCATCCAATACTATACTCGTATACTCACATATTTCGAAAAAAAAATTTCCTCGCATCAAGAAAGCGCTTTCTATAAAGCAAACTCTTGCATAAATATGCGGAAAGATATTCGGATAATGCGATGCCTCGTCAAAATCATCTCAAAAGCAAACGATAATCTAAGATTGGTCTAAACGCTAGGAACTGATCCAAACCATTTGGAAAATAAGCTCATGGTCTATACAGCGTGTCTAATCGCAATCTGCATTTAGAAAGCCTCTGCAAAATTCAGAGTGAAACTCGATGATTTGCCGAAGTCCTAAAGATCTTTTCCAACTTGATAAAACAAGTTTCGTATAAGAATACAAATTTATACGAGAAATATTTTGGCATCAAAGCATTGCTCTCATTTTCTGTTGAACCAAATGAGTCACAGAATAGTATCAAGAACATTAGCGACAAAGAAAAATCGAGAACACAAGAAGCAGCAATAGGAAACAACGTCTGTTCTCCTGTCAAGGTCAAAAACGGTAATCTTGAAATCAACGTCTGTTCTCCTTATGTTCTCTGAAAGAATCTCGAGTCGAGAAGACAAGAAACGACCAAAACTCTCCGCAAAGTTCAAAATAGGTTATAAAAATCTGAAAAAGCACCGAAGAGAATTCTAAAGACTCTCGGAACAAACGAGCTCTGTAAAATTAACAATAGCCATCATGGAAATCAACGGAAAATTAAATAAAACAACCCATGGTTGTCCGACAAGCCAACTTAGCAAGATCGGCCGTAACGTCCAACTCGCCAAAGCGGCAAGACTGTCCGAGACCATCCAGCTCGCCAAGCCGGCGAGCTTACCATCCCAAACAAGCTCGCTGTCTTGACGAGCTGGACCGTGCCATCTAGCTTGCCAAGCCGGCAAGCCGTCCGAGCTCAACCAGCTCGCAGTCTTGGCGAGCTGGACCGTACCGTCCAGCTCGCCATCTTTGTGAGCTGGAACGTGCCATCCAGATCGCCAAGCATGCGAGCTGCCCCTCCCGAACCAAATCGCTGTCTTGGCTAGCTGGACCGTGCCATCCAGCTCGCCAAGCCGGCAAGCAGCCCCTTCTGAGAAAGCTTGCTGTCTTGGAGTGCTAGACCGTGCCATCTAGTTCGCCAAGCCGGCGAGCTGCTTTTCCCAAACCAGCTCGCCGTCTTGGAGAGTTGGACCTTGCCGCACCAGCTCGCCGTCTTGGTGAGCTGAACTGTGCCATCCAGCTTGCCAAGCCGGCGAGCAGCCAGTCCCGAACGAGCTCGCCTTCTTAATGAGCTGGACCGTGCTATCCAGCTGACCTAACCGGCGAGCTGCCCGTTCCAAACCAGCTCGCTGTCTTGGCAAGCTTAACCGTGTTACCAAGCTTGCCAACCTGGTGAACTGACCGAGCTTGACCAGCTCACCGTCTGGGCGAGCTGACCAAACCGTCCAGATCACCAAACCGGCGAGCTGGCCAAGTCATTCAGCCCGGCACCAGCTAAGCCGAAACTCATCATCGGCACTGCCCGGACACAAGCAATATGCCCCTCTACTCGATCATACTCTGAACCATGATCGGAACGTCTCTCGTTTCGTCTCAGTCCGTTTTATTGTTGGAACTTTATGATATAAACCGCAAAAGACTTTTTTCTCGTAAAGACTCGAGTAAATTGTATAAAACGATAACAGTTAAAAAAGACCATAGATTTCAAAACTATACGATTGACTCTAGATGATTTATAAAAAACATCTTATCACGGAACAATCCCGTCTAAAGTCAAAAACGGCTAAGGCGCAAAACAGCCCGAAAACTCTTAAACCGTGATAAAGGATCACATGCGACTTTAGACGGATTCCAGACCAAAGATATCATGACGGTTTATCCGTTTATTTGCAGGAAGAAGATAAATGTCAAGTTCAGAGAAAAATAGATGTTTTCCAAGGATAAATATGGAGATCGAGGTAAATGGAAGATTTCTGATAAACACAAATCAAGGCAGAAAAGGAAAGACTAAATTACCTAGAAGAGGAGTATATAAGCACAAGGTCGAAGCCAAGAAGAAGGAGAACTTTTACAATTTTTCTATACTTAGAACTCTCTACTTAAAAAGTTAGGGTTTATTCTCGACAAGTTCGATTTCTATGCTCAATTACTAGAAAAACTCGCCCAGGCAGTTTGATCTCTTGTCCAGCTCTATCAATTGAACTACGTTCGCTTGATCCTCAAAAGGGTTGCGTTGGCAGCCTTTCATTAGGTTCAGTCCGAAATCAATCAAAACCCTTTGTCGTATCTGTTTTGTCTTTTTTATTGAGCTGCGACTCAACTAGGTTTAAGGATTTCCGTTGCCAGAACTAGATAACTGGCTGAAAGCTCTTGCGGCCAAATCCTTTGCAATCTCTTGTAATAATCGTAACGCACTTATGCGGATTCCAAATAAGATCTACTTTCTTTATAATATTTTTTATCATCTTTTCATAATTTCCACATTTATTTGGTTATTTTCGTTGGCTTTCGTAGAGATCCTGGACCTCTGGAAAATTAGGGTTTTCCTAAGTTTCCTTATTTTACAGAAATCAACAGTGCGAATTTCGGTTCCCACAGTTTGGCGCTAGAAGGAGTGGGGGTACGGATTACTCTAACTCATAGCCGTAAATTGCTTGATTAAAACAATGTCTGGATATATGAAAGAAAAAGTCGCAGCTCAAAAAAATGCTAGGAAAACAACTCCAGCAGCGACTACTCCTATAGCCAACGCTCACGCAAAGGTTGTAGTACTTAACAAAATCAAAAACCTAATCGCGACTTTTCGCCACGGGAGGAGCAACAAAAAAAGCTTGCGTTTTCTCTCTCTGAACACAAAGTGAAACGATAAAATCTATCAACCCCCGTAATGTTTTTCTTCTTTACGAGTTGGAAAAATCTCATTACGTATGGGTTGCCCAAAAGACGTTTTTCGAGAACTTTTCGGAAAAATAAAACTTGCTCTCCTAGAAACTGCGTACGAAATTTAGGCAACTCACGGAAAAACCCTTGGTTGCCAAGCCTGATCGACAAATGCTACATGGCCCTTGTCCAATCATGCTTCACTTTGATGCTGAGCTAGGTTACAGCCCCCCTTTAAGGACGATCCAAACCGACCCGACCTTATTTATTGCACGAAAGTGTCATTGTCTAATCTTTACCAACTATTTCCTTGGCTATGCGGCTGAATACAACTTTCACTTAAAGCCAAAACATTCAATGGATAATGTAAACTTCTCTAAAATCGATTAAGATCTATATACGCGACCCCTCGGTCCTAATTGCTCTAGCATAAATCAAACTACTTAACATCCAAACAGGAACATAAGTTTTGGCTGCGAATGTACGCAAACAAACTGAAGTGTTCATGCAAAGAAAGGTTAAGACAAAACCCTTGCAACACCAAGTAACATCTTCAAGCGCGCGAACGTTTCGAACACGAAATGTGACATATGAAATAAAAACCAATCTTCGGCTTTCTAAGACGTCGCTGACGCCAGAAGAACAGTTTTTTTGACAAAAATACCTTCCTCAATAAAATCATTTTCTTCGAAGACTTAACAGTCCATCCGCGACTATAAAACATACAAAACTTCTTAGGATACATATCCTTCGCGAAGGTCCAAAAAACGGCAACATCTACCACCTAAGTTTGTTGCTAATCACAACAAACTTGCAACAGTCCTAAACAAACTTAAGTTATCGCACAGAGATAGCTCTCGTACACCTGACACAAGGGTAATAGCGCTAAAAGAAATCAAAATTTTTGGTAGCACCTTCAGGGATTCTTGATTCTGACCAGACAAATCGTCTAAGCCAAGAACCTATCGTGGACTTTAGATCGGTACGGAACAGGTGAAAATCACAACAGGCAAAACAAACGCCGATTAGTCATCGCAAAGCCTTAAAACCGAAAGTAAACCTAGGTATTACCCTAAACTCAGCACACTGGTCTCTAACGTTGCAAGGCATGAAATGAGATCCTAAAGGCATCTCTTCGTCCATATCTAAACTCTCACGAGATTCTAAACATCCTAAAACGAGCACACGAATAACTAGACTGTAAAGGTGTCACTGGAAAGCATGTCGTACGAACATTAACACTAAGACAAACTACGAAAGCCTTGATACCTTCAAGAGGTTACGTAGGCTGCCTTTACTAGGCGCAACCCCAATCCTACCGCTTTCCATTCCAATGAGAGTGGGAAGACCACTTTCAACATAACTTTTCAACCATAAATTCCGCCTAACTAGGCTAAAATTGTCTAACCACTCGTTAGAACCTTGAGCTTCTAACTTTTGGGATCAAACTCAGTCACGACGGAATCAATGGCTAAAAGTCCTGGAAAAACCATACAAGAAAACTGTAGACTTTCTACGGAGATACGAAGTTACGGAAAAAACTCGTATCAAAGTATGATATAATTAAAAAGACCTCATGTCGAGCTGAAAAATAGTAATCTCGAAATCAACGTCTACGATTACTTCTCCTTTTGTTCTTCGAAAGAATCTCAGGTCGACAAGACAAGAAACGACCAAAACTCTCTTCAAAGTTGAAAATAAGTTTATAAAAATACGAAAAAGCATCAGGGAGAATTCTAAAGACTCTTTGAACAAACGAGGTCCTTAAACTTAACAATCACCATCATGGAAATCATTGAAAATCGAATAAAACAACTCACGGTTGTCCGATAAGCCAACATAGTAAGATCGGCCGAAACGTCCAACTCACCAAAGCGGGAAAACTGTCAGAGACCATCCAGTTCACCAAGCAGGCAAGCTGACCGTCCCGATCCAGCTCACCGTCTTGGTGAGCTGAACCGTTCCATCCAGCTCGCCAAGCCGGTGAGCTGCCCGTCCTGAACCAGCTCGCAGTCTTGGCGAGCTGGACCGTTCCATCCAGCTCGCCAAGCTGGCGAGCTGCGTGTCCCGAACCAGCTCGCCATCTTGGTCTGAAAGGAGCATTAGTTAGCATCCTACCAAAGGATATGGCAAACCAGCTTGGTCTGAAAGTGGACCCTACAAAAGAATCTTTCACCTTTGTGGATTGTTCTTAAAGGAACTAAGGAGGTATCATCAGAGATCTTAAGGTGCAGATTGGTAATATCCTAGTTCTTAAATCAAGTCAAACAAGAATTTTTCCCTCCTTGGAAGAGCATTTATGGCCACAGTAGGAGCAGTTTGTAAACTGAACACCAACCATTTATGCCTTACACTGGTTGATCCAGTCATTTATTATGATCTACTTCGAGTTGTCAAACAACAGATAAAATTTATGGAGAATGTAGATGACCTTGGATTCATCACAACAAGTCATTGTAGAGCTGAGTATGAAATAGAGTACTCTGAATCAATCGGTACACCCACTATGTCAACGACCGATAACCTTTACCAGCCAATAACCGATGTACATGAAACCACATCGATCAATATGCACCCCACGCGTGGAACCGTACAAGATCACTATTATCTAAACATTTCCTTTCAAGCCACCAAGAAACATGATGAATATTCTACAGGTAGTTCGGAAGATAGTGGTTTCCATGAGAGTTTTTCAGTAATCATAGTAATACTTCCACACTCAGAGGATCCTAATGGGGAGTATGATATGGATTATGAAGAGGAGCGTGCTGTACAGATTCATGTTATTCTTACAAAGGATATACTTTAAGACCACTCTCACAGAATGAAGAATCCAAATCGATCAACAGAGATTACCCAGCATTGATCGATAGTCATTATCATCCGGCAAAACGTACACGCTCATTGATCGACACGCACATGTGAAAATTGATCGATATTGACGCAACTGACTTCAAAGAAACTGGAAACTTTCCAATTCTAGTAGGGCAAAAGATTTCTATAAAAGCATTCTTGCAGTCAAGATGACTTCTCATACCAAACAAACTGACAAGATGCAAGCACTCACAGCCTTCGAAAGACAAAGCAAGAGAGACACTAGTTTCAGAGATATTCATGAAGGAGCCAGAAGTGCAGCAATCGAGCATCCAAAATGAATCGCTGGCACTCACCTTGCATTGCTCGATACCAATGGTAACACATAAATCAATTTCAATCAAATACTCATTCTTTATTATTTAAACAATACCATATTGATCATAGATATCTAAGACCAGATGAGTATAGTATATTTAGGGATGCAAATGGCCACACACGAGCTATAAATTGAAGGATTCTACCAGCATCCAGAGATGACATAGTAGACATCCTTCAGATGGCCAGTGGACCAGAAAATCTCTTTCAGCAAAAACACGGCATTCCAGAATAGCCGTCGATCGACAAAGCACTACCAATATCGGCCGACTGGGATACCCTTCCATCGATTGATATGAGAGAGTGCATGCATCGATCGACAGACGCCCATAATATGGTCTACACGCTTATAACCAATATGGAGTCAAGGATTCCGTTGAGAACAGAATGATGAGTATGGATTCTATGGAGATGAGTCTAGATATGCAAGAGGAGTAGATGGTGATATCATCAATGTCTCAAGGGATGACATCAGAAAGCTTTTGAGAAGAGAATCAATGGATGAGAACATCTACATATGCCTTCCAAAACATGCAGCATCATTCACACTTACCAAGCTAGTACCAGAAATCTACACCAAAGATGAGGTTGATGAGATGGTATTTGGAATCTGTGGAGCTCAAAAAAAATTAGAAGAAGAACTCAAGACCCTGATAGATGATGTCTATCACCCCTTGAACAATAGAATCAATTGGCTGACTACATGTATGCAAGAGATGAGAGCAGGAACATCTGATATGCAAACACATCGTGCAGAGGAAGAACAACAGCCGCATCGATCGATGCCACCAATGCAGCATCGATCGACGCCAGACACCCACCATCAAACATACCAGCAGAAGATGAGTTGTTGGCATGAAAGGTAGATCCATGGGAAGAGGCATACCTAAACACGAAGATCAGAGAAGTCTACCATCCTCTCAACAACAATGTCAACTGGTTAAGCATGAAGATTGAGTTGATGCAGAAGATTTAGATATGCTCCGCGAGAAGAATAAGTGTCGACATAAGAAACTCGTATCAATCAATGCTAGGTTTGCAGCTATGGAGGATGGAGTGAAATCTTGTGAAGATGTGCATGATCGTTTTACTTCTCCAACAATGTGATACTTGGACACCTTAGCTGCCCAGATGAACACATTGCAACAGGAAGTTAACGCAATTCAGAATCAACTCGACTTTCAAACAGAAAGTTTGACATCGATCGATAATCACCTCACCAAATCGATCGACACCAAGAGACCAGCAGCGCAGAAGTTCTATACCAGAGAAGAAGTTGATAAGGTCATAGACAGAGTTTACAAAGCTTTGAGCACTACTGAAGACAAACTTGACAAGAGATGTAATGACATATATTCCCATTCGACAACAACATCAGTGGAATACATTCAGAAATACAATGCCTGCAGAAAGAGGTAAAAGAAATTCAGAAACCACTTGCATGTCATCCTGAAACATCAGCATCGATCAACATGAGTACCTGCAAATCGATCGACAAAACTACACCAGAAATAAATCCACGAAGCACCAGTCACATCAATCAATACCAAGTCTACACCAGACCGAAAGAAGTTGTTACAAGATAAGCTTGTTATGCTTGGTTCAGAGCAAGATGAACTGAAAGAACTGTCAGTATATGCTTTCAATAAGATTGGGAGGCACAACTTCAGCATTGAAAACCTTCAAGAGAAGCTCTAAAATATCTCAGATGCAGTAGTCAAGATGGATGAGAGATGGACCGGAAGTGATGAAGCCACAAGAAGTTTCATGGCCACTTGGTTTAGAATGAGCAGAGATGATGTGGATACTTCTTTCCCAACAAGTAGCTTCTTTTCCACACACTAGTTCAAATACATCCAAAGTCAAGCTAAATGACTATTGTTATGGTATTTTTGTGTAGGGTCGTTTTAGTACTATGGAACATAAGAAGGTTCGAGTGGGAACCAAGAGAAAATGAGGAGATTTGTATGCGATAAGGAGAAATCAAGAAGAAACAAGTAGAGAAGGAGACGTTTATTATATTTCAAAGGGGGGATACAATGTTTGGTGTATAAACCCTAATTCTAGCCGCCTATGTCTAGTCTCTCAGTATCTAAAGTGTCGATCCCTTATTCTAAGGTTTGAGTTCCCCTTATATAGGTGTAGATGTTGGCTTTCATTAGGTTAAACCCTTCCATATTGGCGAATATGGAAGAGTTCCCTTAAGTGGAGAACTTCCATTTTATCCAAGGGCCAGCTTTTGGAGCAGGGGTTGAGCCCGGGGAACCTGAATGCTGGGTCTGGGCCCTGGGTCTCTTCAGAGCAGGGGTTTAGAGGACGGTTCCTAGCCCGGAAGCTGAAGGAATCTGGTGCCTGGATATTTTTCCTTACAGTTTTCCCCTTATTCCTTGATTTCACTGACGGAATCAAGGGATAAAGTGTGTCTAGGTTGACCATAGTCGTTTTATCTCAGCAGATTCCGCTTAGGTAAGACATCGCTCTAGAATCCCCATTCTGCAGGTCCTTGTTTAGGTCGGGACCATGTTTGGGGCATGGATTAAGTCGCATTTCCCTTGGAAAAAATCGCTTTCAGTAGATATCTTCAGGGCCTGAGCCTCTTGGAGTCGATTGTGCGGAGTCATTTTTAGCATACAAGGCCTTACAACTCGGAGTAAGAAGTATTGGGCCGCAGATTCAAAGGAGGTGACGCGTCGGGCTTTGGGCTGAGTCTTCTGGAAGGAAACCGTGGGCTCTAGAGTCGGCCCATAGCCGCTTTTGATTTTTGTCGTTTCTTTTAGCGCGTGGCGATGTCTCCAAGGCGCGTAGGAGCCACCTCTTAGGGTTTTCTACTCTACACTCTCTCACACCTCTCGGCCTTCCTATCTCTTTTGCTTTTTCTTTTCTTTGGCGGTTCCTTTGGTGATCTCTCATTTCTTACGATTGCTTCATTCTCGGAATAAGTAGCGATCTTTTCCCTTCTCTCTTACTGTTTAGCAGTATTGAGACCACCCAACTGTTCCTTAGGCATGTCTTCGATGGGAAGTAGAGTTAGGTCTAGGAGAAGGGTCGAAACCCTAGATCTAATAGAGTCCCTTTTGCCGTCTGTTGACTCATCGGTGGAGAGTCCTAGGTCTGATTCTGTTGACGTAGGGAAGGAGGTTGAGGCTGGAGGGTCCTCATTGATTGGTCTTCCTTCGAAAATAGGGGAGAGGGAAATTGATGAATGGAGAAGGAAGTACAACCTCCAAGGAGAGGTGGTTCTCCGCGTTCCGACCCCTCTTGAGAGAGTCTCCGATTTTGGAGTTGATGAGATCCCGATCTATAAGGCTTATTTCGAATTGGGATTTAGGGGTCATGTCCCTTCCATGGTGGCTAAGGTGTCAGAGTTTTTTGATATATATCCGGACCAACTTACCCATAGTACCAATTCAGAACCTAGGTGAGCTCGCAGATATCATCTTAAGGGTGAGAGAGGTCTTGTATTCATACCTCGTTACCCCCCTGCATAGCGGCGGAGGCAGATATTACCTCTATCCTCGATTCTGGAGTCCTCTTGTTCGAGAGATTTCTAAGAATGAGAAGAAGCGTCATCCCGTCTTTAGAGGATCCTGGACTGAGAAGTTCGCGTTTATGAGTGTCTCCAGATTTTCCACCATCTGGAACATAGTTGGTAGGTAGCAGCAGTCCTCCATTGTGTTGTTATTTTTGTGCTAACTCTCTCTTTCTTTTGCAGACACATCTCATTCTTTGGCAGACGAAGGGAGAGAAGCGGTTGATCGAGTCCTGAGGATCCTTGAGGAGCGTCGTAGAGTTAACTTTCTCGTGAGCATGGAGGTTCTAGAGTGTTGTAGCATTTTGGGTAGGCCCCATAAGTCGTTCTTTCTTTGTGGGTCTCTAGCGGAGTACATACTGATTAGATCGGGCTTATCTTTTCAAGTAACATGTCGCAATAAACAGGGGAAGAGGCGTTGCAGGCTTTTAACAAGGCGATGGAGAAGTTATCTGCCAAGAAACCGGCGTCTAAGGCCGCGGAGGCAGCTCAAGAAGATGACGAGGTTCAATTTCTCCAATCCAGCAAGCGTAAGGCTCCGGCCAGTGCGACTCCCGCCACTTCATTAAGAAGGCTAAGGCTGCGGGGACTGCTCCAAGGGTGTCTCGTGCTGCTCTAGACGGGTTGGCCGTAGCTCTGGCCGATCTCAGTGAGAAGGTATTCCCTGCTATTCCATTCTTCCTCCCTGCAGGAGATCTCTCCAAATCCGTTCAGTCTCTGCAGTGCAATCTCTTTGAGGTGCGTGACCTCTCCTTTTTATCGCTTGCAATGCTCACATGCTGGTTTACTGATGGTGCTTTCTTTGCAGGTAATATCCCATTTGTCTCATCTTAAGAACATGGTAAATGACCAGACGTCCGGTGAGGAGAAGGTGGAGGCCTTGACGTCCAAACTTCGTGATGAGGAGAATCGTGGCCTGGCCCGAGAGAAAGAGATCAAATCTTTGCCGACAAGCTGAAGAAGCAGGAGGATGCTGGAACACTAGTCACTACTGAAAACGTTCCTCTCAGGGACGAGATTGAGGAGCTAAAGGAGGAATTATGCGGTCTGAAGTCTGAGAAAGAGGACTTTGAAGATGAGAGGGTTGTACCAGTGCAAGGAGCTACAATGGTTGCTCGCTGGGAGTTGATGGGGGAGTGGCTTTGCGGGCAGACTGATCAGTGAAGGCCATTGGAGGATTTTGAGCGTTACAAAAAGGTGAAGGTTGCAGAAGCGACGCGTCAAGGTTTACCTGCTCCTTCTTTTGAGGGTGAGCCTACTGCCAAGGAGATGGGAGATCCAAAAGAGTCCCCTTTGCCTGTTCATGTTGACGATCCTAAGGCCTCCTCTTCTGCCTCTGCTGATGATCTCAAAGCCTTCTCCTCTACTTAATTTCTTCACAAAGTGAACTATGTTCTTGATGCCCTTTGTTTGGGCTTTGCTGTGTTGTGCCCTTCGGGGTTTAAAACTTGGTATTGGGCCTTCGTGCCCCTTTCTGTGTTTTCTAGAGCCTTATGGCCTCTTGAGGCCCGTATTTTAAACTTCTTTTGGATTATTGCTGTCGATTAAACTGTTTAGCTTAGATACGTTGTAGATTCCACCAAGTGCTTTCTTGGAGGTAGGGTATCAGCCCCACGATATTTTGGGCTTTTGGAGGACAAGGTTCTTGGGACCCTTGGCTATGAGTTAAGGGTGATGAGAAGTTGAAGGCTCTTAGAAGATTCTAATATTTCTTTCATCTCCAGGGACCTTACGAGGTTGCCTTATAGGGATCAGGTGTTTAGACCCAATGATTGCTGTCTTGAGGTTAATCCTTTGCAGCGTACTACCACGAATTTAGAGCTCAGGGGTAAGAAATGTAGAACTCGTAGTTTTCAACATTTATGACCCGGGGGTCTTGGAGAATTCTTAGAACCCTGCCTAGATCCTGAGATCTTTGAGTGGGCCCTACATTCTCTTACTCAAACATGGAGACATGAGAGTTCTTTAGGACGTGGGTACTCGCAGTTCTAAATTGTTAGGCTCGTCGTCTGGGCCTGGAGATTCTGATTGAGCCCGGAGGCTAAGTGTTTGGCCCGAAGGGTTAGGCCCTAACGTCTCTGCCTGGGCCCGGGGCCGGAAGTGTAAATTTCAAGATTTTATACACTGGTAACCCGAAAGTTCATAATTTAACCCTGAGGTTGGGTATTGGAATTTACAAATCCAAGTCGATTACTTGGGACCCTGGGGTCTTTCCTGCATTATAGGGATACTTGTTCAGAACCCTGAGGTTTTCTGAGTAGATTCTAAGGTGCTAGACCTCGACCCGAAGGTGAGTAGATAAGAGATGTAAAATTCAGGATTTTGAACATCTGTGACCCTGAGGTCATTTTCTGTGAGATCGTATTCTACCCCCCCCCTTAGGTAGGCCACTACCAATCTCGGGTAAGAATGTAAAATTTGGAATTATGAAAATTTTGGGCCCGGAGGCTCATCTTTATTGGGATCGTATTCTTCTCCATTTAGGTAAGGCACTACCGATCTTGGGTAAGGATTCGCACTCTACCACTGGGAAGTAGGCCATAATCGAGATCCTCTAATGTTGCACTCTGCTTTCTGCAGAAAGCCACTCTCAGTCTTTTATGTTTGTGCTGGGGTGAGTCTACTGGGAAGTAGTTAGCCACGTACCAGACTTGCTACTTTTCATGTCTGGATAAGTAGGATAGAAGTGCTCCTGGGGTTTTGTGCACCGTCTGCTCCCTGAAACCATGAGGCTGATCTCAGTACTCTGCAGTTATACGGCATGCCCCCTGCATCGTGTCTAGCTCGGGGCGTGTTTGATGCAGGAATTGATGCACTAGTACATGTGGCCCCCACATATGCTTACGGCTCGAGGCCTCTACACAAGGGCTGAAGTAGTTTCGACATTGTATTAAGGTTGATCAGGCATGTTCCAATTCGTATACCCATATGTTTTTATATGTGAATATGTCATGTAGATTTAGGGTTTTCCAGGATCGAGGTGCCCCTTGGGGCCTCACCCGGCTTGTTGGTTTTATATGTGAGTCATGTCATGTAGATGTAGGGTTTGCTAGGATCGAGGTGCCCCTTGAGGCCTAATCCAGCAAGTATGCCCCTTTTATGTTCAATGAAACTCTTGTGACTCCTTTAGTCGGAACTAAATTATGTTATATAAGCTTAGTCCGTAGACGTTTTTAGCATACATAGGAGTAGGAAACCACTGTACTTAAAATATATAGATAGCTAGGTATCTGTAAAAAACCCTATCCGGAGATCTTATTAGAAATGGTAGAGCTTGAGGTGCAGAGCGTTCCAGCAGTTAGGTTGGACCTTTCCTTTGCTGTCTTGTAGCTTGTAGGATCCTGCTCCCTTCACTCTAATTATTTTGTAGGGGCCTTCCCATCCTGGGGCCAGCTTCCCTGCATATTTGTCTTTAGGATAGTCACATACTCATCGCAGGACCCAGTATCCTTGCTGGAAGGTTCTGGTCCTGACTTTCTTGTTGTAGCTCCTGGCCACTTTTTGTTGATAGAAAATGTTCCTCAGGCGAGCATCCTCTCTCTTTTGGTCGAGTAGATCCAGGCTTAGGGTCAACAATTCATTGTTTTCCTCCTGGGAGATGGGTCTGGAGATAGTCGTTCTGACGTGTACCTCTGTAGGTGTCACGGATTCCATGCCGTAGACTAATGAGAATGGAGTCTCTTGTGTGGCTGTGTTCGGAGTGCTCCGATAAGCCCAGAGGACTCCATGTAACTCTTCTGCCCAACGCCCGTAGGCTTTCTCCAGGCGTTTCTTGATCATGTTTACCATGGTTTTGTTTGTAGATTCGCCTGGCCGTTTGATTGCAGGTGCCGCGGTGCGGAGAAGGAGTGGTTGATGTTCCACTCTTGGCATAATTCTTTGAAGTCGTGTCTCATGAACTGGGGCCTGTTGTCTGGATGAACTTTTAGGGTGTGCCGAAGCGGGTTATCACGTTTGTCCATATGAACTTCTTTATTTTCTCTGTAGTAATCGTGGCTAGGGCCTCGGCCTCCATTCATTTTGTAAAGTAGTCGGTTATTATGAGGAAGAATACATTTTGCCCCGGTGCCGTTGGGAATTTCCCAACGATGTCCATGCCCCATTTTCGAAAGGGCCAGGGAGAGCTTAGAGACTTTAGGTTCTCTGGAGGGTGGTTGGAGATCTGCACGTTCCTTTAGCATTGATCGTAGGACCTGGCTTGTTTGAGGGCGTCACTGGCCATCACAGGCAAGTAATAGCTGGCTCTTCTGGCTCTGAGCACTAGGCTTCGTCCGCTGGAGTGAGAGCCGCATTCTCCTTCGTGGAGTTTTTCTAAGAGTCGGGCCGCTTCCCTAGGGGTAAGACATCGTCGGTATGGTCCTGAGATGGACCTTCGGTACAATTTCCCTTCGGTGATGCAGTATCTTGCTGCTTGTCTCTTTATCTTTCGGATTTCACCTCGGACCTCAGGGTTGGAGGTCGCGTGCAAGGTAGTCGATTATGGGGGTCATCCTTGTTTCTCCTTCGTCGATGACGTAGATTTCTTTGGGATCCCCTTCTCTTTCTGTCACCGGCCACCGGAGCACCAGAAGCGGAATGCTCGTCTGGCTAGTGGTTTATAGGGCTGACCCTAGATTAGCCAGGGCGTCGGCCTGCAAGTTCTGTTCTCTGGGAACTTGGGTAAGCTTATAGCTCTGAAATATTTCGATCAGGCTCTTTGCAATAGTGAGGTACCTGATCATGCTGGCATCCTTTGCATGATAATCGCCTTGGACCTGGCTGATGTTTAGTTGGGAGTTGCTGAAGATCTGGATCTGCTCCCAATCTGTTTGGTGAGTGACTGGCCTGCTATCAGGGCCTCGTACTCAGCTTCGTTGTTTGTAGTTTTGAAGTTGCATCTCACCGCCCTTGATGCTGATTCGCCAGTGGGGGAGGTCAGTACTAAGCCTACTCATGCCCCTCTTACGTTTCTCGAACCGTCGACATACAAGGTCTATTCTTTGGCTCCTCCTGATGCGTCCTAGAAATTGGTCTCTGACTTCGGGACCGGGAGCATAGAGGGGGACAATTCAGTGACGAAGTCAGCAAAGACCTGCGATTTGATGGCTGTAGCGGGCTTGAAGACTATGTCGTATTCCCCGAGCTCAATCGCCATTTTTGCGAGGCGTCCTGACACCTCGGCTTTATGGAGAACAGCTTTTATGGGGAATGATGTGATTACCATGACCTGATGGGCCTGGAAATAGGTCCGGAGTTTGCGGGCTGCTGTTACCAGTCCTAGTGCTAGCTTTTCGAGGTGGCTGTAGCGAGTCTCTGCGTCCAATAAGAACTTGCTCACGTACTAGATAGGATGTTGTCTCCTCCCCTCTTCCCTCACGAGGACTTCGCTTACTGCATGCTCGAACACGGCGAGGTAGAGTAGTAGGGTCTCTCCGTTTAGAGGCTTTGAGAGGAGAGGAGGCCTGTGAGGTAGGCTTTGAGGTAGCTGAGGGCGAGTTTGCACTTGTCACTCCACCGGAAGTCCTTAGGATTTTTCAGGGCCTCAAAGAAGGAATGAGACTTGTCGGACAGCCTAGAGATGAACCTGCTTAATGTCGCCATCCTGCCTGTTAGTCTTTGGACTTCTTTTACGTTTCGCTGGGAGGGAATCGCTTGGATGGCTCGCACCTGCTCTTGATTGTCCTCGATGCCCCTATAGGTAACTATATATCCCATGAATTTTCCGGAGCTGACTCCGAGTGAGCACTTCGAGGGATTGAGCTTCATGTTGTACTTCCTAAGAGTGACGAAAGCTTGTTGTACATGGGAAATGTGGTCTTCTGCCTCGAGGGACTTGACTAGCATATCATCTATGTAGACTTCCATGGTTTATGCGATCTGGTCCGCAAACATCATGTTTACGAGCCTTTGGTATGTAGATCCTGCATTTTTTAGCCCGAAAGGCATGACTTTGTAGCAGTAGATACCCCTGGGAGTCATGAAGTAGGTCTTTTCCTGGTTGTCTGGATGCATGAGAATTTGGTTGTAGCCTGAGAAGGCATCCATGAAGCTCATGAGCTAGTAGCCTGCGGTGGCGTCGACGAGCTTGTCGATATGAGGTAGGGGAAAAGGATCTTTGGGGCATTATTTGTTGAGGTCAGTGAAATCTTTGCAGACCCTCCATTTCCCATTCTTCTTCTTGACCACGACGACGTTGGCCAGCAATTCAAGGTACTGGACTTCTCTTATGAATCCGGCGCCGAGCAGGTTCTTGACTTCTTTGTTGATGATTTCGTCCCTTGAGAAAATTTCCTCCTTTTCTGTCGAACAGGGGTGAATTGAGGGTCTACATGCAGCCTGTGCATGATAATCTCGGGGTCGATCCCGGGCATATCGTCGTGTGACCAGGCGAAACAATCAGAATTAGAAAGAAGGAAGTCAATTAGTCTATGTCTTAACTCTGTGGGAGGCTTAGACCCTATAAGTAGTTTTCGGGTCGGATTCCCTTCCTCTAAAGGTACCTCGTCCATCTCTTCCACCTCAGGTTCCTCCGTATGCGGGGCCGGAGGACTCTTCGGTAATTGCTATGAGGCCGGGACCTTCCCTTTCAATGATATTTAATAGCAGGCCCTAACGTTCTCCTGATCTCCTTTGATTACCCTGATGCCCCAGGGGGTCGGAAATTTTTTGGATTGACGAAGAGTCGAAGGTACGGCCCCCATGTCATGGATCCATAGCCGGCCTAATATCATGTTGTATGAGGATGCGCAGTCGATAACTAGGAATTTCGTTGTTTCGTGCACTCCTTAGGCATATACTAGGAAGGTTACCTCTCCTATGGTGTTCTTTACCTCTTCGCCGAAGCCTATAAGCGGAGTGACTTTCCTATTTAATGCCTTTTCCTCCAGCCCTAGATCGGTGTGGGTGGGGAGGAAGATGATGTTGCCGGAGCTACTGTTGTCTATCAGGATCCGTCTCACTAGGCAATTTTCTACGGTGAGGGAGATGACCAGGGCGTCGTGATGGGGAGCCATGACCCTCTCTTGTTCTTTGGCAATGAAACTGATCTCATCTGTGCCGAGGAGTAGGCGCTTTTGATCCCTCGTCTCTTGGCCGTGTCTTGCATTCCCTGTGCTGCGCTTAGGAGCTGCATGGCTTATCCTGCTTATCTCCGAGCCTCCGGAGATCACATGGATTACTCTATCTTGGCGCGGGGGAGACGCAGGCTTTGCCTCAGAGGCCCGATTCATACCTTCTCTGGCCTAGAGTCTGTTGGCCTTGTCAGAGAGAAAATCCTTTAGATGCCCCTTCTTGAGGAGCTCGTTTACCTCCAGCTTCTGTGCGATACAGTCCTCCGTCTTGTGACCGTGGTCATTGTGGAAGTCGCACCATCGGTTGGGGTTCCGATTGCCATCTGCAGCCTTCATCTTAGGAGGCCACTTAACCTGCTGGCCCATTTGTCTTAAGACGTTTACAAGCTCAGGCTTGGAGATGGACATGTGAATGATGTCAGGCCATGTTGATATGTTCATTCCTCCGAGTCGAGGTAGGGGTGATTCAGATATCTGCCCCTGTTATATCCATTGGCTTCCCTCGGGGGTCTGGACTGGGATCCTTCATCGCGATCATTTCTGAGCTGCTAGCTAGGCCTAGGCTCTTGCTTTTGTTGGGCCTTAGCTCGACTTGTGACGTCTTCTTCCCATCTCACATCGGCCCAGGCAATGGATTTGACATCTTCCATCGGTTTTACACTGGTACTTGGTTAGTTCCTTGTACAGGTCTCTATCAGAGAGCATGCGCCTTTTGAAGGCAGAGATATCTTTCCCTGCAATGCACTCGGGAATAGCTACTTTTATTGGTTGAACCGAGCGATATATGCCCTAAGAGGTTCGGCTCTATGCTGGAGTACTTCGTAGAGATCGTCGGAATTCTATTCCAGGTTTCTCCT
>CAKOAT010200599.1:0-50380 GCA_932364175.1 Eruca vesicaria subsp. sativa
ACTGACCGCTGCAACAGTATTGGTCCAAACCAAACGCCTCACAAGCGCTCTTGCAAGCAACAACCCCTCCTCTCTCTTCCTCTCCCTCTCCTTCTCCCATCACCTGAAGCTCCTTTGGACAGTTAATGTTAACATCAGCAACACATCCTGTGGCATTACAAGCTCCAACTAGTCCACCACCTCTCGGGAAAGCAACTATAGGGAGGTTATACCCATCAACGAGACTAACATCGTAGAAATCTTTGTCGCCAGAACTGCGACCGAGCGTAATCTCGAATAGTGACGTCGGAGGAGCAGCACCACTACCGGAACACTCCAGCTTCCCGCCGCAGTCTCCGGTAGTGCATTTTCCTGTACCGTTGGCATCAAAGTTGCATCCGGTTCTGGCCCATATCCGACCTGACCAGCCAACAACCGAGGGAATGCTAACGGACTGTCCCACATCAAGTTTGAATCCTGTGGTGGGTAGTGGAGGGGTGCCAGAGCCTGCAAGAGTACCGGGCCAGATAGTAAAGGGACAGTTATTTGTAAGGACGAACGTGGAGGAATAAGAAACAGAGAACAGTAGAGAAACGTAAATAAGAACAGCCATGGGAATCATTGGTGATCTTCCCATAATGGAAATAAGGTTTAAGATTCCTCAGATATGGATTTGGCTGGGAGGTTCTTGAACCAGGGTTTATAAGTATATACTAAGTCAAATCAAATGTTGAAGCGGTGAGGTTGCTTAAGAAAGGTTCAAGCCGCAAGGCAATGAGTTAAGGTTTAGCATTACTCTTAGGACAGTGGCCTCTCCGACCAGGCAATTCTTTGCCTTGTCCAACTTTTCAATCCATTACATTATATTATTGTAGAGAAATATAATACAAGTAATGAAACCTCTACTAAAAGATGCAAGAGAATCTACACGGCTACACCAACCACAACAAATAAAACAGCTTAATTCATATTCTAGTTCCTTAACAAATGAGTTGATATAATCTTATTGAACAAATATCTAATATTCAAAAAGTAACCAAAATCTAATCTTATTGAACAAAATACCAACAATCAAAATATTAAATGATAAAAGTATACCTATCAAACACGTCTGTATCCTTATTTTTTTTGTTCTTTTACTATGAAACTTAAAATTCATGAATTTTAAGATCTACATATAAAACACACAAATTATTTCGATCTCTAAACAAGATGAAAAGTTAAATACATAGTGGTTGTTATCATCACAAGCTAAGCTAATAGGGAGAAATATTAACATACCGTATCCTATCGTAGCCGTCGAGTCAACATTTTGATACTTTGCCAACTTCTTTGGAACAGAATCTTCCACGATACCAGAAAATCTAGGCTCTTACATCAAACCATCGAATGCCTACGGCTCTACCTTTCTGTAAGGCTTTATAAATAAATAAGATATTCCATTACATTCCACCTCAAAAAGAAAAGAAAAGAACAAGTTGAAGCCACATGTCCTATATTCACTTCTACTGTTCCATCTTTTAAAAGCCACATGGTTACTATATTTAGATCATCATTCTGAGTCTGTGATTACTTACATGATTTAACCATTTAAGTGGGAGTAACATAAGAGCCCAGATTCCATGAACTTCATCAGAAACTCTACATTCTAAAAAGATTTGTACGGTACCTGTACCATAAGAGCACAGATTTAATGAGCACACATATTGGACAAATATCAGAACCCTAGCTACAGTCCTTAACATGGCAGAAGATAAGAAACATGAAAGTTAAGAGCAAAGTAGGTACTCGTACAGCAGCAGAACTCACAAGTATATATCAAATAAAAAAGCGTGACAATTCCATAAATCTCATATCACATGATTACCATGAATAGCTGATAATTCTGAACGCAGTTGGCCAATAACATCATCGCTGGGTAACTGTACCTTCTCACTGCCTTCCTTTCTCTCATAGTTAGGGAGTATCAGCGTATGTTGCCATTGAATGAAACCAAACGTGTTGTTTCCTGCTGAGCCCTAACGCATGTGAACCTGCAAAAGCAAGGTTTTATCTTTAAACAGTTAGGCATACTCCTTTTACTAAAGAAAAAAAACATAAATCAAACATAAAAAAACAAATCAATTGACATAAAAGAAGCACAAGTAAACTCTCCTGAATTGCAAACCTGCACAAACATAAACACACATTCAGGATCCCAAACACTAATCAATCAAGGAAATTAAAGGTAGAAAGTACAACAAAGAAACTGTTAGAACCAGGTATCAAAATCAGAAACCAGAAATATATCCTTTATACTGAAGAACCTATGCTGCATTGGTTAGAAACATGGAAAATAATCCTGTCGCACCACACTTACAGACATCACCAATGGTGTGTTAGGCCCTTCATAGGACGCTAGCCAAAACAATATACATAGCTTCAATAAAAGCCTGCCTAAATAAACATTATGTACAATCAATCACAAACAACTAAATATGAACAAGGGATATCAAACATCACCACCAAGAAGTAGAAGCAAGTAAATTATAAAGTCTCTCCTACATAAGTACTACATAAAGTTCACAGAATATTAAGATAAAAGCTCTGTTTCAGGCAAGGAAGGTGCCTAGACCTCCCCTGCTAGAGCAATAACACCACATAAGTCTCTCTTATCCATAGTTTTCCAAAAGAAAATAGAAAAAAAAAAGGAAAGTTATTCTACGTCTTATTAAAGAGCCTCTCAGGTAGATGATCAACCATTGATGGATCTAACTCAAGTCCATCCCATCTCCAGCAGGGCTGCAGATAGGACTCACAGCAGTGAAAGACCTCTCAAACGGAGAAGCGTGCTCACGACGACGACGCTTAAACGAACAGCTCTCCGAAGGAGGAAGACTCTCACAATCAAGCTTCCTCCTCACACCTCTCACCGCCTGCTCCTCAGCAGGCGAGAGAGGGAAAACCCGCCCGCTCGCTCGGCACAGGGAAGTGTGGTTATCATAGAGGATCCTCTGGTTACAGTTGTTGTCACAGACGTGAGTGAGACCAGTAAGTTTGCAACGGTACATGTTCCCGAAAACAAGCTCGTTCTCACATTTCCAGTCACATTTGTGAGACTCATCGCAATCGCCGCTGCGACCTAGAATCGCAGACAAGTAAATGACATTGGCCGAGCTAGATTTTCCTAATACCTCCATCTTTCTTAATCCACACAATCTTTTGTATACTCTGCAGAATCCGGAAAGTCGAAGAAAACATCAATTTCATACAATCAGATCCATAGGCGGGAACTAGACGCTTTATAGACTGTTTAAACCAATTTTTTTGAAAAAAAATATTCCGTTTATAACCGCTAGTCGCTGCCGCCTAAACCGATTTTTAGACCATTACAATCAAAGACACGTGTAGATAGATCACTGCACATTAAACTAATCAGATGGATAGGCGGCAACTAGACATTTTATAGACACTGTTTGAAGCAATTCTTTTATAAAAAAATTGTTTCGTTTATAATCGATGGATTGATGCGTCTAGACGCCTAAACCGATTTTTAGAACATTGTAATCTGAGACACGTGTAGATAGATCACTGCAGATTAAACTAATCAGATGGATAGGCGGTAAGTAAACGCTTTATAGACCGCTGTTTAAACCAATTCTTTATAGAAAAATCGTTCCGTTTATAACCGATTGATTGATCGTTTAGACGCCGTCTAAACCGATTTTTAGAACATTTGTAATCTGAGACACGTGTAGATAGATCATTGCACATTTAGCTAAATCAATTCCTCTTCTCCACAACCTCTTTTCAAGATCGCGAAATTTGTCATCGTTTGAAATTTGAAATCAACATTCAAATTTGAAATTATTCGCGCAACGTATCTCTAACTACCAGATCCGAATGAAGGATTAAGAAATTTCTCTTAAGAAATTCAAATTTCTCCAGGAAAGCTGATACAAAGAGAAGACGTACCTGGCGAGAGAGAAGACGCGTCAACGAAACCCTAATTTTGACTCTCGATAGCGAAGCGAGGAAGAACGAAGAAGATCGAAGTGAGGGAACAAGAGAGAAGCTAGAGATGAGAATATATTTATAGATTAGACTCTCTCTCTCTCAACGCTGTTTTCTAACGGATATTATTGTTAACTCCGTTAGTTAACGGGTCCCGCCACCTCGTTTTTCCCGTTTTATATTATTGTTTAGTTATTAAACATTATTTAATTCCTTCAATTTATTTTTATTTTTTCGTTAGCCTTATTTCGAAAGAGAAAGAGATCAAGTCACGTGTCCGGGTGATGTTTTAGGCCTATTTTATTGAATTTGGATATTATAGGAACATGTTATAGATATTTTTATTAAACAATAGTATGTTATAGATTTTGCGAAAAATTATTTGTTAAATCTTAGAGAAAAAAAATGAAAACGAAAGAAAAGGAGGAATGGTGAGAAGAGCGTGAAGTTAGTGTGAGAGGGCGATGACTTTGCTTTACCTAACTTCACCCGTCTTCTTTGCTCCTTCACATATTTATTCACTTATCAACTTCTTGGGCCACTTATGTGAACGGTTTATCATTTATCACAAAATGTACATATATAGATGGCATATGGTCTAAATATATCATCAAAGGTGGTTATAATCTCCATAGGCAGCAACACTGATCAGTTAACTTTGTAGAGAAACTGTGTTACTTATAAAGACGTTTCATTTTCTCTAGATAAGTTTTTTTTTTATAGTCGATGAGTATCTTTTTAGTCTTTGGAAAAGAATCCAAAATTTTTTTTTGGAATTTGAATTATAAGATTAGGCCTCTACATTTTATAGTGTGGCAAGTAAAAGTTTTTTATAGATCAAATCCTAAAGAGCTTAGCACTTGCAGTATCTTAGACCATCTCCATCAACAAACTTCACCAGTTTTGATTCTCAATATGTATTTTTGATTATTTTAATTTTTTTGGTTTGACTTTTAAAATAAAAATAAAATAATAGTAATAGCCGAATCAATCGCAGGTGGACTTGGAGCCCGTGAAAAGTGTTGATATAAATTCATAACAAATGGTTTTTTATATTATCCTTTTTGGGAATTTTATGAACTCCCCTCTTGATACTCTAATGGACATACCTTTAGAGCTTTGTAATAAAGCAAAATGTTATGAATCTTGTTTTGAGTTTTTGTAAGTAGGTGTAAATAATCATATAATTATACCCTACACTCATGTTGGCAGTTTTATGAATATAACCACGTGTTAACCTGATCGGACATAAACGGATAAACCCATGTGAAGAGAGGTACGGATGTTTAGTTCGAGACAGATCCAAATAACATAGTTGAAAACAATAGACTAATTAAATTCTTTGAAACAAATAAGTCAACGAAAGGCTAATTAGCAATGGCAATGGTAACATGTCAATTAAATGCTAAACTTAATACAATTTTCTTGGCTTTCAAGCCTCCCAATAGAACTTGGAGGTAGTTTTTTGTGTTTTTTTTTTTTTTTTGGTGGTAGTAGTTGTCGTGGAAAGAACATGCAAGTGACAAATCAACGGCTCAACTCTCTAGCAAGTGGTACCACAATATAAACAAAGATTTCCTTTTTAAAGTCACAGTTATATATAATCAAGATTGCAAAGAAATGATGTTAAACATTTAGTTGAAGCGTTTACTTGAGATGTTTTTTTGTTTGTTTTACTATTGAATAAGGTACTTCCAGTAGACACAAGATAGTGAAGCACAGTTGGAAAATACATTATCGCATCAAGTTATTCAAAAGCTTATAATGCATTATAATTCTTCTAATTTATTTCCTAGCCTAACTATCGAGAGTGTTGACGAGTTACGGCTACACTGCTTGCACTTAAGATTAGGACCACACTGGTACATGCCATGCATGAAGTACTTGTGGAATTTTCAAAAACTTATAATATTGAATGGCGTGAGAAACTTTTAATCACCCCCATTATTAAAATATGTAGATTGTAACTGGAGTTGTTGTTGTACTAATAATAATAAGAAAAAGAAATGGCAACATCGTTCTGGTGGGGAAGCATCGGCGAATATACCTTCCCAAAATCAGCTGTGAAGCAAAGATATCTTAGTGGGCCTTTAGTGAGCCATTCATTTTCGGAAAAGTTTTCCAATGCTCAAAACAAATTTTCGTCATGTTCAATTCACTTTACCGTTTTTGGCACTTTGCAAATGAACTCTGTAACTTAAAATGTTCTATGAGTACTTACTTTCATGAGAACTTTCATTGTGCAAAAGATTGCTTATGCATGCTTTTGGAAATTTGTTTTCAAAAAGTTTAAACGAACCTTTTGCCCGCATGCTTTTGATTTGAGTTGTTAGAAAAATATATTTGCAGTGATAGTTGTTGGAAAATGAAATATATCTATTTTTGCATGATTTTCTTGTTAATTTATTAATAACTCAGTTGGTTTCAAATGGTCAACCTTATAGATTAAAATATTTTTGTAGATCACAATAGTGCATCACTAATTATGGTGATAAAAAGTATCATAAGTTGCATTTTCAATATTTTATTTTCTTGGTTTAAATGCATTTTCCTTAGCATTGAGGGATTCAATATAACTAGCTAACTAGAGGGGAAATACTGAATATATACATATATAAAAAAATGTTAAAATGATATTTATAATCAATTAGGTGATATACGTATATTAGTTAACTAGGTGTTGTGCCCGCATATGCGGGCATAATTTTCTTACGAATATTTATTATTTATTATTTTATTAATTTTAAAATAATATTATAAGTTATTTTTTATAGTTTTAAAAAACCTAAATCAAACATTAAAATATTTTTATATATGAATTTTCATCAAAATCTATATGCTTATTATAGTGTTGAAAAACTTCCACATAATAAAATATTTTGAAAATATATTTATATTTTTTTCTTAATATTTAATTTTAAATTGTTTTATAAACAAATTTTTATTTTTCATAATAAAAAATATTATTTCCAGATAACTGTATAATATTCTCTAAGATATCTTATGTTTTAAATATGCATGAATGTGGATAATTATCCTATTAATCTATAATAAATTAACTAATATAATAACATATAAATTTCTATCACTAACATAAAATTCTCTTTTAACTAATTTATATATAAATATATAAATTTCATTAAAGGTATCAGTAACTTGAACGGTTCCAATTTTTAATATCTAATATTTAATTATATAATTAAAAGTATCTTTATACAAATGTTTTTGTTTGATTAATATTTAATTAAAATTGATTTTTAAATTTTAATTTTTAAATTTATAATAGAATGATATTATTTTCAAAAGCCAAAATCAATTATATATAAAATTAAGATATATAAGCATTATCAAGTTGTTTCAATATTATATTCAGATGATAATAACATATATAAGAATTATCTTATTTTTGATTTTTTTATAAACTTATTATATTAATTATTCTAAGTTATCTAAGATAATAACATACTAATCTAATTTTATTTTTTAAATTTTGTTTTTAATTATAAAATTAGTTATATATAAAATTTTCATTAAGGGTATAATCGATATTAACCACTCCAACTTTTAACGTGAGAGTTCCGTTGCGAAAAATCACTTCTTAAATAATAGTATAGATTTATAAATAAAATAAATGTTTATTTTGGGGACAGTTTTGTTTTGCATTTCATATTCATTTCTTTGGTTAAATGTATTCTGACATATTCTTAGCATTCTGGGATTCAATATAACAACTAACCGACTTGAGGGGGGGGGGGGGATTTTGATTATAAAATCAAGTGTTTTGCTAAAGAATCTTAATCAGTCAACGTGCATTGATTTAATTTAAATAATTTTAAATGTATTGATTTTTGGGATTCAAATGGGGAATGCCAACCCGATGGCAAACCCCGGTCCAAACACAACCGCTAGGGTTCGTAGTTTAGAAGTGGAGGCATGTGTACATATATAAACTAATACACACACACTTTTGTATGTAAAGATTAAAATCTATAAAAGGAGATAGAGTGGCTGAGAATCCGGGAAGCACATAACTAAGTAGTAGACAGAGAGATACGAAAGGGTCCACGTAAGACCCGTGCTCAGCTTTGATTCTCTCAATCTCTTCTGTCTCGATTAACTTTTTTTTTTAATAATCATTTTCTTGTGTGACTTGGATCAATCTCAAAGAATGAAGTGTGAGTATTTGGATTACATATTGGTGCCATTAGGAATGGGTTTGATGGTATTCTATCATATGTGGCTCCTCCATCGCATCATCCATCGTCCATCTTCCACTGTCGTTGGCATCAACGCCTTTAATCGCCGCCTCTGGGTCCAAGCCATGATGGAGGTATTTCCTTTTTTTATTATTTAATTTTGTCATAGATTTAGATCCCTCCATGTTTATTAGCATGAGTTGATGATGAACATCTTCCCCGGAAATGAAAAGTTTGTTTCCTCAGGAAAGTTATTTATTTGGATTAAGCTCATTGGTTATATTATGAGGGTTGGGGATAACTGAGAATCCCGTGAATATCTACTAACCCGTGTGGATGTGTGTTTATCTTCTCATATTAAAGTTTTTTTATGGGTGTAAGTTGCATATAGTGTTTAATGTATATACATAACAATAAATATGATCACTTGACATATAAGAGCATCCACACCAATGAACTTTTTTTTATTATTAAATTTTTTTGTTTTTTTTGTTTTTGCTTTAAAAAAAAAAAAAATAGACCAATCGCTAGCTGCCATGTGTCGTGTGGCCCGCACTACAGTGATGAACTCTATGAGAGAGGGGATCACTAGAAAGAATTTTAGTAGAGAGGGGATTATAGGATTTGGTTATTTTAATATTTTTTTGTGTTAAAAAATGTGTGAACCCCCCATCTAAACCTTTGATGGGGGTGCTCTAAGTGTATGCATGTGTAGAGATTTTCTTGGAAAATAAAATTTTGTCAATGTTTTCAGTTCCTTTGTATTAGAGGATGTGATGTTGAGAATCTGTGTATATTACATATACTATATCTATGTATAATCATCATGCATGGTTTTGTTATTTCGAGAGATTTCTCTTTTCATATGTGAACATAATAGTTAGATTAAAAAAATCAGATCCTGGAAATTTCCGTAATAACGAGTCCCCAAATGTGAAAGTTAATAAGGCACTGAAAATATATATGCTTTGCGTTTCTTGGAGAAAAAAAAAGATGCTAATGTTTTCAAAAATGTAAAAAAAGAAAAACAATTTATGTGCTTTACAAATAATATTGCTCGTTTTGGTTTTCATCAGATTCCTTGTACAATTTGATTACAACTAATATTATACCCTTTACAACAATTGAGAACAGGACTCATCGAAAAACGGTGTTCTAGCGGTTCAAACGCTAAGAAACAACATAATGGCGTCAACACTATTGGCATCAACCGCAATAATGTTGTGTTCACTAATCGCGATACTAATGACCAGCGGCACGGGAGAACGATCAGTCTGGTTTGTGTTTGGAGACAAAAGCGACCGAGCCTTCTCGATCAAGTTTTTCGCAATCCTTGTTTGCTTCTTAGTCGCGTTTCTTCTCAACGTTCAATCAATCCGTTATTACAGCCATGCAAGCATCCTCATCAATGTCCCTTTTAAACAGCTCAGTCATGGTAGTCTTAAGATAAACCAAGACTATGTAGCTGCTACAGTTAACCGTGGGAGTTACTTCTGGTCGTTAGGACTAAGAGCGTTCTACTTCTCGTCTCCTTTGTTCCTATGGATCTTTGGTCCCATCCCGATGTTCATAACTTGTTGCGTTCTTGTTTCGTTGCTATACTTTCTTGATTTAATATTCGACTCGATGGATTGTACTGTTGGGGTTGCAGATGCGGAAGAGACTGAGATTAGAAGCTTAGCTGAAAATGTTTAGTTATAGTTGAGAGATGGAGGAAAGTTTTGTTACTAGAAGATACTGATCTTATGAGTTGTAACGATCTAGGTTCAATGGTTGTTGAACCGTGAATTATTATATTGCTTAGTTAATAAAATTTTGTGATTTCCAAGTTTTTCTAATATGAATTATTTATCTACTTTACCGTACAATTTTAAATTTAATTTGGTTAATTGTTGCGTATGATTTTATAGGATGATTGACCATGGCATGTTTATGTTCAACTTTCGTTGCGAGATCTGAAAGATACGTAGGTCCAGAATCTGCTACAAGTAAAATAAAATAAAATAATACTTTAATAGTAAATTCAACTGGAGGGTTCAAAATACTTTTAACTTTTTAATATATTTCCCAACGTTCGTAAAGTTTTTTTTTTCGTATCGTAAATTCTTTATACTTTAAAGCTTTTTCTTGAGGCATCATACTACTCGTAAAGTTAATGTTTATTTAAATCAAATCAACTATACTGATCATCCACTGAACCATAGTACTATGACGTCAAATTTTAATTCTTTTCTGGTCAACCACATTAAATGTTTGAGATCTCTTTCGAAGCATTTTATAAATACGACAAATGTTAAGAATCCAAAGTGTCAAACTAAATTTAAAAGAATTGGTATGGAGATACGAGATTATTGACAAATAGTATGTTTAGATCTCTTTAATGCTGTAGATTATTCTAAATCACAAAAATCCATTCATTATTCAAAACCGGTATAGTTTTAGATATATTTTATAAAAAAAATAATGACGAATTTTATTAGTTAAAGATAAAGAGTTTACGTTAGCTTAGACGAAATATTTTTAAAATACTCAAGTTGCCGTTGTTATTACATATATATATATATATATATATATACTATTATTATGAAGTGATTTTTTTGTATTCCAATCAACACGTTAGACTGGTTAAATATTATTTATATCCTTAATTAATGTTTATTATATAACTAAAAATAGATTTTATGTTAATAATATTAGATTTATATATTATATTAGATAATTGATCATAAATTAATATAATATTTTTTAAAAAAATAGATTAAAATAAGATAATTTCTATATATAGTTTTTTGTTATGAGATACAAAACAATTGTGCTGTTATTTGGAAATAATAGTTTTTATTAGAAAAGTTAAAATATAAAATAGAAATAATTTATAATTAAATAATAATCAATAAAAAGTTATTAAGATATTTTCTAGAATTCTAATATGTGAATGATTTTTAAAATTTTAATACAATAATAGAGCATATATATTGATGATATTTTTTTGTTATATATAAATAATTTGATATTTGATTTAAACTTTTGTCAAACATAAATAGTAATTTATTATGTTGATTTTTTAATTAATAAAACATAAACTAATATATATTCGTAAGAAGATTGTGTGTGCATGTGCAGAAAAAATATCTATTTTTCAAAAATATTTGATTATAACCTTCCGCCACTACAAATTCTTATATAAATAAACATTTTATGATTTAGAGTGATTTTGAAAATGTACCAACTGAATTTTATAATTTATACTACATTAGAAATGCATATGTAAACATGATGTTTTAAGCAATTTGTATGAACAAATAAAATCATAAGCATATGTTTGACTTGGAAGTCAAAATAAACTTTCACGATTCCAGAATATTGGACATAAAAGAGGAACTTTGTTGAAAGAAAATCGAAAGTTAGACTTTTCTCTTGGTTCCTATAAAAAGTAAAATACAAAGTTTGGGTAAGCCCAGGTGGGTCGTTAACAAATACCACCACTGACTATTGTACTCAAATACAGTAAGAGGTTTAGTTCAGAGGCGACCTTGAGGGAAGATCAAGGAAGCTCAGGCTTCCTATTTTTATTTTACAAGTAAATATTAGAAGTTTGCAAGTAGTCCGGTAATGTACAGGTATGCTAGTTTGAAAAGGTATGTAGTTTGAAACTTCTAACCTTCATTTCTTTTGATACACATTTTTAGAAAATGGCCTTAATTATTTTTAATTGCTTCTGGTCTTTTTATTTTCAGGTCCGACACTGGTTCAGTGGCCACCACAATTTTTTGGTGCATTACTTAAGTTTAGCAGCAACATTTTCAGATGCTGCACCCACGGGCTTTACCACTATAGAAGAAGATTGTTCTGTGGTTGGTTGCAACCGTTGTTGCTTCACTCGCTTTGGCCCTATCTGCAGTTAGGTTGTGACAATCTATTTGGTTTGATTCAGTTGAGTTTTCATTTATTAGACTTTAATAAGAAACTCTAGTGGTTAAACGGGCTCGTTAGCCCACTTATATATAATTTATTTTTGTTATTTGCAACTCATGGACCACAATCCAAACTTGTCCGTAAGAACGTTCGTAAGTGTAACAGCATCAAATTTTAAGCCTGTATCATTAAATTATGTGAAATAAAACTAAATTAGGTACATGTTGATCATGTATACATATTCTTATGGATGTCTAAGCAAACAGAGAAGATGTTTTAGACAAATGTTTTCTTCTTCTTAAGTATTTTAGGTGTTGACCAAAAAAGGTATTTTAGGTAAATGTTGATTATACTAAAAGAAATGAAAATTTAACATTCTTATCCCTTTGGTATAAAACCATCATTAAGTTATCCCTTTAATATAATCTTTTTATAATCCCAAAACTAATCCTTTGATTAATCTAATTAAACATCCATTCTGTAAGGTATAACTCAATTCCAATAAATGTAATCTACCTCCTCTGTTATAGTCGAAAACATGTCGTGTAGATATGCATCATAGAAGAAGAGTTTGTGAAAATCACAAAAAAAAAATCTATAGAGAAACCTAGATTAGATAAAGAAGAAAAGGTATAGTCAATTTATTTTGATTTTTTTGACAAGATAAATAGTTTCTCCATGTTTATGACAAGCACAAAGATAAGATTACAAATCATTTTAATATATTTTTATAAATAACTTACAATTTTTTTTAAAGATCTTGTTTATCTTATCCGTAGAATGTGTCTTCTACACAACATAGAAACTATAACATTTTTCTATAAGCAGATTCTACAATAAGTAGACTTTTGAATTATGTATAGATTTCATATTCCTAGAGTTCTAAAATCAGGGTCGTGCTTGACCATAAGCTGGTCAAGCATGTGTTTGGGGCCAAAATATATATAAGCAATTTAGGGGCCAATTCTGACAAGAGTCATAGTTGGTTTAGTGGTTTAGTAGCTGATAAACTATTCAAATTCATGTGTTCGAACCCACTGTAATACCATTTTTAGGGCCAAACTTTTTCTTGCTTCTAATCATTAAAAATGCCAAATTTTTTTCTTGCTTCTAATCATTAAAAATTCAGGCACGGCCCTGTCTA
This sequence comes from Eruca vesicaria subsp. sativa, assembly GCA_932364175.1. Classification (NCBI taxonomy): domain Eukaryota; kingdom Viridiplantae; phylum Streptophyta; class Magnoliopsida; order Brassicales; family Brassicaceae; genus Eruca; species Eruca vesicaria. Next base: position 13,228 of record CAKOAT010200599.1, read on the forward strand.
AAATTGCTTTTAAAAGTAGAAGCTACATTCAGTTTTTTTGAGAACTTTTTATACTAGCTGCATAACCCCCGCACAAGCGCGGAGCCGGGATCTGTGTTTTTTACGGTTGTTGGTTTAGTAGGTTATTCTAATAATACCAAATAATGATGAAATGGAAAGAAAGTAGCAAGAGTGCAAAGTGAAAATATTGTATATATAATGTGTTAAATGTTATTTATATGCGAAATAAGGTTTATAGGAATAACTAAATTATAATATAGTTTTTAGTGTATAAAAATAGATGTCTATATTGTTTTTTTTTTATGTTGGAAATAGTTTTTATATCGGATGTCAAAACTTGATATAAATATTTATTTATAGTATTTATATTTGTACTAAACGATTTATCAATTTGAAAATAACTTTAATTTAAACTAATATTTGTTGTTTGGGTTTCAATCGATAGGTTTGAATATGTTTTTTTGTAAGTTTGGATTTTGTTCATGAATAATGTTGTATATATATTTACGGCGTCATCGGCTTTGGAAATCCATCCGCCGGAGTGATAAAAATGAAATTATAGTAACTATTAAAAATTGAAGAGAAATTACATAGTTATTTTATAAATAACAAAACTATTTTTTTTTATTTTATCTCACATACATAATTTTTTGAAAATATATATTAGGAAATATGTTCTAATAGTAAAAATATACATTAGGACATGATAGTGCCGCGTGAGAATCGTTTTTTTTTTTTGGCTGATCGTTTTTTGATCCATTTTTAGTTGGTTTTTGGTTTGAGTTCGTCAAACTTTAGGATTTTTCCACTATTTTGGGCTTTAAACAATAAGTCGAGAGGAAAAAAAACTTAGAACATTAAAACTAAAAAGCCCATATGATAATAATCCAAACGAAAAACCTAAAATACATAAAAGCTGCATGGTTTGAACCCACACACTTGCAAACTTAATTAGATGCCTTATACCACTTTGCTAAAGTGTATTCATTGTTCATAGTCATTTAAAAAAAAAACTATAAGCTTTTAAAATTTAAATACGCGGAGCCCAAAAGCTTGCTGACGTGGACAGCTTTAGGAGCCTTAGAAGTGAACTATTATAATATAGATTTTGTATATGTCACATTCTTCGTATTTAGATTTATTATAAAAGTAGATTGTGAATTCTAAATAAATAGAGTCACTTGTTTTATGTAGAATTTAATTTATACCATGACAATTTTTGTAGAAGAGGAAAATTATTTTTCGTAGAATAGATGCCACCTTTCGTAGATGATGAAATCTATTTTTCGTAGAACATAATTAAATTTTTAATTTAACAATTTTTTCAAAAAAAACAGTTTGTGTATATAAGTATTTCATCGATTATGTCTATTTTGTATTATTTTTTAATTTATAACACTGTTTAGTTTATTAAATTTTAGAAATAAAAGGGTAAAAAAAGCGAACAAAAAAATGTTTTATACCAAAAGGAAAGAGGTTGAATTTTTATTTCGGTTTAACATTTCCTCTTTTTTTTTAGGAAGGATTTTCACTCGTTCATAGTTGATGTCTTGATGAAATTCAACTATCTTTTTCTTACTAGATGATCCCTTAATAAAGTTTCAGATCTATTGTTATCCAATGTGATTAACCATTATTTACAGTAATTAATTAACGAATATAAATGTAACGTAGATATTTTCTTTCAAAAAATGTATTTAAATACAAATGCTTCCAGTATACTTAAATATGTGCATTCCAATCTTAATGCCATTGCAGTTGGACTCATGTCACCACATGCGATGCACCAACACCAACTAACTTTATCCCAGCTATTTTAGAACTCACGTATCATGTTAAATAATCAGAGTTAAAAAATGTCATATAAGCATACAATAACAAAATAACATGCCACTTATAACATTAGTTAAAAAAAAACATTAGATTAAATGGCTTTTAATTTTACAATAAAAACTTAATCAGTTATAGCTTTAGCTTAGTCAATATATGGCTTTTTGTTTTTGACATTCTGGATATACTTTTGAATCGGATTAAAGTCGCATGTTGCCGGTTGGTATAAAAGGGAAATCATGTTATTTCCAGAACGATCTGCTGAATGTTTCAAGAAATCATCTTATATACTAATTTATCAGCAAAACTAAAACAATTATAACCACAAAAGGGTGATGTAGTAGTAGGCGAGCTTTGGAACAATCCTGATTCGAAAACACCCATTTACATTTTACTTTGTGACTACACGAATATAAGTTATTACTTTTAATCTATTTGTATATCTATGAAAAAGTCTTTCTGTGAACTGTACCTCCATCTGAGGATTAAATCCGTTTCTTTAATAAATTCGGATTTGATACCCTCCAACACGTATTTCTTGAGGCAGAATGTTGGAGGAAAACTAATGAAAAGGAGAAAACAAACAAGAATCATGACAATCCTATAGAGATTGAGACAGTGCCCCCTTAGATACCCCGAAGTCTTATTTGCCAAACTGATGCGTCATGGATTGATAATGGTAGCGTCAATAGCTTAGGGTGGAGTCTTAAAGATCAAATGGGTTCTGAAATCTTTGGACTACGTGCGTGCAGAAAGACTCTCTCAGCTTTGCATGCTGAGATGAAAAGTTTACTTTAGGCAGCCTCATGTATGAGAGACATGAGGATAACTTCGATACGGTTTGAGACAGACTGCTTAGACTTAGTGGACATGACTACAAACCCGGAGGATTGGCCAACTTTCACTACAGAGATTGAAGTGTTCAAGAGATTACAAGAGGATTTCGAAGATGTGAGTTTGTCGCATATTCCTCAGAACATGAATGGTCGAGCGGACACACTAACTAAAGAAACAAAGATCAGAGGCTATATCTTTTCTCATATAGATCATACCCGGTTAGACGGATGTATTCCTCAGAGAATCGACTCGTCTGACTATTACTTGATCTAGTTTAGATGGGTAGTTGACAAAAAAAAATTTGGATTTAACCCTTTATCAGTAAAACATAAAAATAAAACAATCAGTAAAAACAAACTCATAACAACTTGAAATTTGAGTTTTTTTTCTCAGAAAAAAACAACCTGAAATTTTGTCTAGATTATTAATTCTAACAATATCTGGCTAATTTTGAGATAAACAAACTATTATGTTTGATGTCAGATCTTCTTGACTAAAAGTCTACAACAATAGCTGAGGCAGAAGACTGTGGATATATGGAGATAAATGAATATTGCTAGCTTAGACACAAGACTATATGGAGATTAATGAATACAGTGTTAAATACTTAATAAAGGAACATATTTGGATAAATGCATAGATACCTACAAAAGTGCATACACGCAACATGTTGTATACACTGAGTCAGCTCCAGGTGTTTTGGCAGATGTAAACATGACCCGACTGTTTACCTTTTACAATAATAGCAATCTCAATTAATGTCAAATATTATAAATTCCATCTAAATGAAATATTATTTTTTTCTATTGCAAAGGAAAGTTAGATTTTAAAAAATACCTCAAGTGTTTTTCAGAAATATTACGTCTATTTAAATTTTAGTTAAGTTTTAAATTAGTTAATTTTATATAATAAATGTTTTTTGCGTCCATTCATATATATAATGTAAATATATCATTTAAAATAATTATCTATAATTAGATAGTTGTGACTATTTATTAAAATAAATAATTTTAATTTGAAAAGTTGTGACAAACTATCTATAATTTGAAAGTTTTGATTATTGATAAATATAACTAAGTTTAACTTGAAATATTATGACTATTCACTACTAATAATTTGAAAATTATGATTATTCATTAAAGTAACTAACTTTAACTTGAAAATTTGTAATCATTCATATAAAACTTTGAAAATCTATAAATAGTATATATCCATGAATTTTTCCAAGGAAAAATTGCAGCAATCTATAAAAATAGCGACGAATAAAACTTCTTTTTAACAAAAATATATTTCTGATTATCTTTATTCTATTAATACATAATTCACGTCCTATAATTTCATACACTAAGTTATATAAGAAAGTTTGATAGCGACACTTAGGTTACATCTGTTATAATGAATATTGATGATACAAGTTTACGGTCGGTATAATTAACGTTTTATGCATGAATTGATGATTTGCATGTATTTAGAAATTCTAATGTTGGATTAGAAAGTAAAGAATTATGTTGCTTAAACATAATACATTTATTTAAGTGTACTTTCATAACCATGTGTATAAGCATGACACCTGAAAATTTTGCATTCCAAGATCTAAGTTTCTGGAATTCTTTAGTTTTTGGTAAATCTAGAAATGTTGTTTGTTGTTATTTTAAGGTTCAGTAAACTTTCACATATAAACAAACAAGTGCAATTGTTGTATGAGTGCTTGAAATTTATTTTTATTTTGTTCTTGAGTTTTGCTGATAGTAATGCATGAACAATTGCTTTGCCATACAAATAATGTTCATAAAATGTGTGTTTACTAGAAATATATGAATGTGCTTTATGGAATTTGTTTTTATTCACATGTGCATGCATTTTAACATTCTGAGGAATGAAAAATGTTTTTCATGCATGTGATTTAAGTACTCTAAAAACATTTGTGACGGTTATAATTTTGTTGGTGAAAGTTATAGTTAATTCTGTGAAAAATTAAAAGATACTATTTTAACTTTTCAAAGTGGACAAATAAAAGAATGGTCATCAATTTATTAATTATTTGGTAAAAAATATAGTTTGTGAAAGAATTAAAATGATTAAATAATAACTAATTACATGGTTAAGTGTTCCATATATTTCTAAGAATCCATGTGGTTAAATAATACGAAGAAAATTCATAATTCTTGGAGAATATAAAAACATGTGTCTTTGTATCCTTAAGAATCGAATTATTTTAATAGAAATTATCAAAAAATTAAAGAAATATTTTTTCAATGATATGTCTTTTCATCCTATAAATGCAATTGTATTTAGGAAATTTTAAAAATATATAAAGAGTGTTTTTCCATTATAAACATTACATAAATTTTGAAGAGGTTGTTAAAGTGTCTAAGGTGTATCTTTTCATTCTAATTTTTTTGAATATTTTAAATGAAAATTCCTTTAGTTATTTTTTCATATCTAATTTGTATGCATTTTGAAAAATCTTACAAATTATTAAAATATTGAGATCATTCGGTATGTTGAGTATTTTAATTATTTGTAATATTATTTTAAATTTGTGGTTTTAATATTATTTTTAAAAAACTTCTATATAATTTTAATTCTGATTTTGTTTCATTTATTCGGTTTTAAATCCAATATTTGAACTATTTTGACAATATTATTTATTAGTTGATAAGCACCAACAAAATGTAAACCATGATTTTTTTTTTATATATGTGCACTTTTTAAGTTATGCATGATTTTCATATATGTATTATTTATTTAGTAAATATCTAATTACACTTAAATGGAGAATGATTGTTAGAAATTTAAGTAAATCTTTGTAACCATTTAAATGAATTATTCAATTTTCTGGATGAATAGTTGCAACTGATTAAAATGAAACCTTGTAACTTTTGGTTATCAACCATTTAAATTTTGTATGATGTACCATTGTAATATATAAGTATAAAATATTGTAATTATCGGTAATTGTAGCATTTGATGATGAATCATTATATTTTTTATGGAATGCTATACCAAAACATGCTTCTTCGGAAGCTGTTAATTCTTTGGAAAAATATATTTTATATATTTTAAAAAACACTAAAGAGGTTAAATTTAAGTATAAATAGGATTTATTAGAAAAACTTATTAGTTCTTAAGTATTTAAAGAACAAATATTAATGAGGCTAAACTTTAGTATGTATAACATTTACTGGAAAAAACTTTATTTTTCATAAGATAAATTAGAAAATATGTTATTTTGCTTTAATGCATAATATCATCATGAAGCGATATGTGATGAAAATTAAAGAAGTTTGAGACCTTATTCATCTCTGTTTCTATAGAATTTTTTTTTTATTTGTAGGGGTTAATCCACATAATTAGTGAAATATGAAGTTTTATTAAATTACTCTTTAAAATATTAGAAATGATGTTCATGTATCATTAAAATCAGTTTAAGATACATTAATAAAAATGTATAATGTGATCAGATATTATTTAATCAACCTGAAATAACCTAAACTTCAGTATATAACATTTATTGGAAAACTCTACCATTTTATAGGGGTTGTTAACCTACAGATTTCAAGATAACTTAGATAATAAGGTAGTTTCCTTTTAATGCATAGATGCATCCTAAACATATATAGGATGAAGATTAAAGAAGTCTGACACCTTTGTTATCACAATCTTTTTAGAATATAGAGATTTCATAGGGTTTACTTCTTTGATTTATTGGTATATGAAATTTTATTAAATTACTCGTTGGAAAATAATAAATGATGCCATGTACCACAAAAATAAATTTAGGCTCTATTAGTATAATTTTTAATGAGGTTAGATATTACAAACGACACTAAATATGCTAAATTTAAGTACAAATAACATTTATCGGAAAACTTTCATTTTTTTGTAGGGGCTAACCCACAATTTCAAAATATAATAGAAAATATGATTTTTTTATTTATACATAGCTGCATCCAACACTGATATATGATGAATATTAAATAATTTTGGTACCTTAGTTGTCCAAATTTCTCTAGAAAATAGAGATTTTATAAGGTTTAGTTCATTGATTTTGGTGGAATATGGAGTTTTCTTAAATTCCTCGGTTGATAATTAAGACTGATACTCATGTACCATGAACATAACTTTAGTACATAAATATAAATTTTGAATGTGGTTAGGTATTTTTAAACAAAACTAAAGAGACCTACATATAACATTTATCGGAAAATTCAATTTTTTAGTAAGAGTTAACCCACATATTTTAAGATAAATTAGAAAATATCATATTTTTGTTTTAAGAATTTTTTGCATCATGAACTGACATAGTATGAAGAATAAAGAAGGTTGAGACCTTAGGTATTCCCGTTTTTCTAGAAAATAGATAGGAGTTAGTCCTCTTATTAGGTGGTATATAAATTTTCAAATAAATTACTCATTGGAAAATTAGAAATAATGCCATGTACCATAAAAATAAGTTTGGCATACATATATATAAATTTGGAGTGTGGTTAGGTATTTTAAAACAAAACTAAAGAGGCTAAATGAATATATACACATGTAATCTACATTGTATATATAATACAAGAGTTTCGTTGAAAAAAAATAAATAACTATTTTAGAAATATATAAGTTATATTGTATGATATATTATTTTTATAAAATGAATTTCGTGCGACATTGCATGGTTTCTTACCTAGTTTATTTAATAAACAATGAAATTTAAAGAAGAAAAAATGATGACCTCAGCCCAAATATCCCATCAAGGCTTTTTATATACCACTATAAGAAAATTTAATATTATTTAATTTGCTTAAACTATGGATCAGTTAATTAAGGCATTTTAATGACTTGATCTTTAATGACGTGGTAACGTCCGATTGTTAAATTTTTTAACTTTTAAAAAAAAAATTAAACCGTAAGACTTAAAGCCTAACCGCTAAACCCCATAACTCTAAACTTTAAGTCTAAATTAGTTAAACTAAAGAGTATAAATGTGTTTTATACTCTTTAATAAAATCTATTTTAATCATTTTTTCTTTATAGGCTATATTTGTGACAAAAATATTTTTTAGGTTTTTCTTATTCATTTTCTCTAAAAAAATTTAATTTTACATATTTAAAAATTTAATATTTTTTTCTCATAAGAACTCCATAATGGATAACATCATTGGAGGAACATTTGTGATTAGAGATTATAGCTATTAAAAACAATCTTCTATATTAAAATAGAATTATTTTATCTACTACACAAAAGTCATTTTAGACAATTTCATTAATATGACATATTTGATTATTTATATTAATATATCAAATATATATTACTGGAGAAATACTTTATTGCTTAATAAGATATTAGTAATAAATCAATTTGACTATAAATTTCTATTTTAATTTCATTTATAACAAAATCTGTTGAGAAAATATCTAACAGGATCTTACCAAAAAGTATAAATATTTTTATAAAATATATATTATTTATTGTCGTGATTAATACATATATATATATAGTAATGTTAATTAAAAAGAAAAATTGGTATATTTTATAATTTAATGATATTCTATATTATATTAAAATAAAAATGCTATGTGAAATGAATAAAAATATATTAAATTGGTAAAGAAAAATATTTTATTTAAAATTTTCTTTTATTTACTGTTAAAAGATATATATATTTTTTTAAATCATGTAATATTTTTATACAAAAAATGTGAACATATATTTTTGTAACTCACAACAAATACATTATCTTAAAAAATATATATGTTTTTTATAAAAACTTTACAGCAATATATTATATAAAAATAATTAAAATAATAAGATTATATAGTTATACAATATATAACAATAAAATGTAAATCATTTATTTGAAAGATTTTGTTATATTTTTATAAGATGAAAAAATTATCCACACGGATGTGCGGGTTCAAAATCTAGTTATTATATTGTTAAGGACTCCAATGGTGGATAATATCATTGGAAATGCTCTAAGAATCTTACGTTTAAGTTATACATGTTGGATTTAGTGTTTTTTTTTGGTAAAAAAAGAAGAAGATAATTTCACCTTTTTGTCTAGGAACCCAAACATTGTACTTTCTTTTCTCTTACGAATTGAATTCAAGTTGCGAAAATTACAGCTGCAACTCTTATATTACTAGGTCAACTCGATGCTGGTTGGTGGATTTAGTGTTATTTACGTGTTTACAATTTTAGAAAAAAAAACTGAGTAATTGATCAATTGGGTTCCATGACACGACTAGACCACGCCTTATTTCAAATTTTTTGGGCAAAATAATTTGAAGAAAACATACGAGAATTCGCCGTACATTATTTGTATCTAGAGATGTATTACTCCGTCGCGATTTGTGACCGCAGATTTTCAACAATGCCTCCCTAATTGATTGATTAGCTTTTCATAATTACGTGAATAACATTAATCACATAAACGAGTAACAGTCTGCTATTGGTCTACAAAATTAGCTGTCTCATCTGCCAAACAATTATATAAATCATCTTTCATTTGTCCCAATTTAATCTAAAGCATCACATGTGGTTTCTACTTTGATACTTTCCACCATTCCAAAAGTTCTTACAATTTTTATGATCCACAAATAATATTTAACATTTCTTTTCAAAAAAAAATAATCCACAAATAATATTTAGCATTTCTTTACAATTTTTTAATCCCAAAAAATAATAGTTTCCGTTTTTTTTTCAACATTTGTTGTGCACCCCACGCTGCATCCATCCCCAAAATCTACTTTTGAAGAAATGGGGGTTTGTTATCTTTATTGCATAATATGGGAACATTGTTTAATGTCTTTTCTACAGCTTACTTGTGGGTAAAGGATTTTGATGGTTCTTCTAAAAGGAAAATAAATCAAAACAACAAATCCTCTTTAACGAACGAAGATAATCTACTAAATAGTTCCATACAATGAATAAAGCTGCACTCTGATTAGTCCTCTCTGACCACTTTGAGCCATTCAAAAATATTTGGACGAAATAAAAGAAAAAAAAATCACAAAATTCTTTTTCATTAAGCTTGCAACTTTATAATGCAACTTATATTCTTCGTATATAAAAATTAGTTAAAAGTAGAGTGGGTGGATTCGTTGAGATGATGACACGTCATCTTATCATCTTTTTCCCGAGCTAACATTGGGTCATTAACTCATAACATATACTATTAGACTTTTGAGTTTAGAATCTCGGAAGAAAATTAGTACTCCCTCCGTTTCGAATTATATGTCATTCTAGAGGAAAAAATTCGTTTCAAAATAAGTGTCGTTTTAGAGTTTTGAGACAAAATTTATTATGATTATATGATATTCTATTTTTCTATTGGTTGAAAAGTGGTTAGGTGTATTGGTAATTGTGTTTTTATATTGAAAATATGTAAAATTAAATGTTTCATTAATCTGTGTGTAAAAACCTAAAATGACAAATAATCTGAAACGGAAGGAATAATTACTATATAAAATAAAGAAGGAATCATTGATAAATGTAATCAATAAAGTCGGTGAGTATGATGCAAAGTATTGTCCTTTTCGATGCCAAAATTTGTTATCCCATGGCATGATTCCATTCCTGTTAGTTATATATTCCATCCGTTTCAGAATATAAGTCATTTTAGACTTATTTTTTTGTCGCGAATTAAATATCGTTTTAAAGTTTCAAGGTAAAATTTCTTAATTTTATATAATATTCTATTTTTCTATTGATTTAAAATTGGTTAGGTGTATAGGTAACTGTGTTTTTATCTTAGAAATATGTAAAATTAAATATTTACTTAATCTGTGTGCAAAAACCTAAAATGACAAATAAAATGAAACGGATGGAGTATTATTTTCCTCGTTATCAAGAATATACGTTTCTTTTCTCCCATGAAAAAAATTTATCAGGAGAAAGCATTTAGAAAGAATCCATTGTTGTGTTAGAATAGAAATATACACATATGTTCGTTTATGCATCCATGTAGACGGTGTTCGTTATATCACACTTCAAATTAAATTCGGATGTTGAGGTATAGAAAACTAGATTATATACAAAAAAAAAACTGTAGAGTTTGAATGCAATAACGAACCTGACTGACAACATCTAGACACTGATTTCTTAAAAATTGAATTCATCGTCGCTTACCATTCGTACATACGTAAAGACAAACCGGCCATAGTTCAATAATGCAATGACATTACAAATCATCATTCAGCGATAAATCACCGGGAACACCGAACACCCACATTCTATGTCTATAAAACGTACCAACCTCGCGGCCCATCTTGTTCCCAAACCTCTCTAGAAAAAAAGGAAAATTAAAAAAAAAATATAATATAAAAATAGTTTGCAAAAAGTTCTATAAATATAACTGAAGGTGAGAATAAATCTATATATAAGGTACAAGGGTGAAGTGTTTGTGTCTATATATGTTGGATGATTAGTTCTCTGCCATGTGCTTTGGACTCAACCTCTTATGCTTTATGTTCTGTTAGCTCCTACCTTATATCATAACTTTCATTATTCATCAATAATTCAAATTCCTTCATAACCATTTTATATTTTAGTCTCATATAAATACTCCCTCTCCCTACTCATCCTTCATAACATCCTTCTCTCTCTCTCTTCTTCGTTTAGTGTTTAATCTATAACCACTGATTCTAAAAATGGGAGAAGAAGTTAAACCAGTAAGATTTAAAGTTCACAATATTTCAATTTGCAACAAAAATACATATTTCTTATTAAATGGTGATTGATTTTTTTCATTATTAGGAGGTAAAGGAGGCTGCCCCTGCTCCAGAGGCAGTTCCAGAGCCCGGCTCCTCGAAAGAGGAGAAGAAGAAAGATGTGGCAGAGGAGAATCAAGAAGCTACCGAGGAGGAGAAACCAACGGTGGAGGAGGAGGAGACGCAGCCGCCACCACCGCCTCCACCATTCATACTCTACGTCGACTTGCATTGTGTAGGATGTGCTAAGAAGATCGAAAGATCTATACTAAGAATTAGAGGTATAAACATATAATAAAACCTCTATTTTTACATTATTAAAGTCAGAATTCATTCTCAAAATCCCAACTACCATATAAAATGATTGGACACTAGACACAAATATTCTTTAAAGCACCTAAATATTATTATATAAACTCCATAGTGATATCAACAATTACTTTAGTTATTACTGAATATGAAAAATGTATAGGAGTGGAAGAAGTGGTGATGGACATGAATGAGAACCAAGTGACGATAAAAGGAGTGTTGGATCCACAAGCAGTGTGCAACAAAATCAAGAAGAAGACTAAAAGAATGGCCAAAGTCCTCTCGCCGCTTCCGGCTGCCGAAGGGGAGCCTCTGCCACCGACCATAAACTCTCAAGTGTCTGGCCTCACCACCGTCGAGCTCAACGTCAACATGCATTGTCAAGCTTGTGCTGATCAGCTCAAGAAGAAGATTCTCAAAATGAGAGGTATTCATATAACTATACTAGATCTAGTCAAAACCAAAATACTCAAATTTTAGTGTACAAAATTTTAAATTCTGTCACTATATAATGGGTACGTACTAAAAATAATACTATAGGTTATACTGTCGTGAGTCACAAGCATAAACGCATTTGACTGGATATATATCGGATTAAAATACCCTTGTTTTAACGTTTTTACAGCCTTTTTGTTTTATTTATTATTTAGGCCTGGTGGCACGGTTCATTTTTATACTTTGATTCATTTAGACTGACTAAAAAAGATTACAATATTGTTGTTTAGGGGTCCAAACAACTGTGACAGAGTACACGACGGGAAAAGTAATAGTGACCGGGACAATGGACGAAGAGAAACTTGTGGCTTACGTCTACCGTCACACCAAAAAGCAGGCCAGAATCGTACCCCAACCCGACCCGGAACCTGATGAAAAACCTGCCGCGGAGGAAGACAAGAAGGAGGAGAGCGGTGAAGGGCTTGAGAAACCCGCAGAAACAGGAGAGGAGAAGGAGGAGGAGGAGGAGGAAGAAGACGGTGGCGGAGAAGAGACGGAGGTTACTGAGGAGATGGCTATGACGGAAGATGAAGGGATGAAGAGGATGATGTATTATTATCAGCCTTTATACGTTATCGAAAGGGTTCCTCCGCCGCAGCTTTTCAGCGACGAGAACCCTAACGCTTGTTGCATTTCTTAATTTGGTTTCGTGTGCTCTAAGGAAAATATAAATATGTTAGGGCAATTAATTACGTAAGAAAATAGGTATAGGTGTAAAAAAAAACAAAAACAAAAAATGGTGTAAACTTTATATTATATTTGATGGTTTGGTATATTTATTTATATTGATGGATATGTTAGAACATGATTAATGAATGTTTCTAAAATGAGTTTTTTAACGGAATTTAATAAACTGTTTGTTAATTTTTAACTAAAAAACTAATAACCGATTCTTATATTCCGTTAAAAATTCCATCATAAAAATCTCCATTAATCATATTCTTACACTTTGTATATCCGTATGCTCTTACACTTTGGCATATTTATTTATATCGATAAATACGTTAGAACATGATTAATGGAAGTTTCTATGATGAGATTTTTAAGGAATATAAGAAATTGTATGTTAACTTTAATTTAACTAAAAAAACTAATAACTGGTTCTTATATTCTGTTAAAAATCCCACCATAAGAATTTTCATTAATCATGCTCTTACACTTTGGTATATACGTATGCTCTTACACTTTGGTATATACGTAATCGAACTGAAAAAAATGATTGATACGGAATCTATTTATATTCATGAAAGTATACGTAGATGTGTGTGTCTTGAATAGAGATGCTTTACTTTTTTATTTTTGTATTCGTAGGGAAATTTTAATTTCCTGAGAATTTTTCGAGAGACAAGATAATCTAGTAGGAACTAGAGATCCTTGTGGGTCGCACATGGTGTGCTCTCTTTTTCTCCTTTGGCGTCAATCTCCATTTCTCGGACGTGGCTGCTTTTCCAGCCTATCTTGTCTATTCTTCTCAACCTCAAATTTTTAAAGGATAGTTTTCTTTCAATACATAAAGTTTGATTGGTAACTCTCATCGTATTGTCAAAAGATGTATGGTTCGAATAGTTGAGATGAATAGATAGGTGGCTGACGAATAGTGATATTGATTCTTTGTTTGGTAAAAATACATTTGATTTGGTTGACGCAGATCACGGGAACAGCACGCTTCGGATGAAGCTGGGCCGTGGATCACATAGCCCACGGTTCAGCAGAAAAGAAACAGAGAGCATGACAAAGTCCTCTTCAACTTTTGGGCTAGAGACAAAAGCGAGTGATTCCTAGGCATTACCCTCTTGTATTAAGCTAAGAACTTTAATCAAAAGACATTAATGAATGATACAAAGAACAGTGGCATCGAGATGTACTTAATATTGTAATTTTGAGAATATCATACTATCATTCTCGTGGCATTAACGCATAAAAAATCTCAATAAACTGTTTGTCATTCAATGCATGGGAGATGTATTATTAATATGATTAATTTTAGGAGCATATTAAATGTGTTACAGCTGTGTCTGATAAATGATAAACTCCGGAAACCTTCCATGTATTATTGTTACTAACATAAAGTCTAAAATATATTTACAAAAAATACTCTTGTTTCAAAATAAATGATGTTTTTAATTTTTTTATGTAAAATTTATTAACAGTTAATGTTAAATAACCAATAGTATTTTATTACTGGTTGAATTGTGACTAGATAAATGATTAATAATGTTTTTTTAGAAATGTAAGAAATTAAGTGTTTTCTTAATATATGTACACAATACTAAAACAACATCTATTAAAAAAGGGAGGGAATATTGTATTTGTACTTTGAATCACTTATTTGTTAAACAAAATATTAGCTTTCTTTCAAAAAAAAAAGAAGAAGTTAATATGGCATAGAAAATTTTCCCCCAGATGCAACATATATTTAAGCACTATGGTTTATAATTTAGCTCTAATTATAACCGGGAAGAAAATCATCAAAAAATACTCTTAATATTTAAGATCACTATAAATCTCTAAGGCTGATTGGGTGAGAGGATCTATACTATTATTTGCGAAGTAATTTTTTGCAACGGAGCTCTCACGTTGAAAGTTAGAGTGGTTAATATCGTTTATACCCTTAATGAATAAAATATATAAATTAGACATAAAATAAAAACGAAATTGATATTTATTTGATTAGATAAATGATTTAAATTAATAATAATGATAAGAATTATCCATAATCTAAATATATATTTAAAAAGAAAAAAGATAATTCCTATATATATTGTGTTGTTATCCGGAAAATATATTTTAATAAAAAATCAGAAACAGAAAACACATAAATAAATACTCATAAAAAAACTTTTTAATTGTAAATAATTGTTATCCGGAAAATATATTTAATTAAAAAAATTAAAAACACATAAATAAGCATTCATAAAATAAATTTTAAATTTTTATATAATTCAAAAGAGAAAATTGAAAAACATATATTACGAAATTATTACTTGCGAAGTAATTTTTCGAAACGGAACTCTCACGTTAAAAGTTGGAATGATTAATATTGATTATAACCTTAATGAATAAATATATATAAATTAGCCAAAAATAAAAACGAATTTAATACTTATTTGATTAGATAAATGAATAATTTTTTTTAATTTTTATATAATTCAAAAGAGAAAATTGAAAAAAATATAATACGAAATTATTATTTGCGAAGTGATTTTTCGAAACGGAGCTCGCACGTTAAAAGTTGGAGTGGTTAATATCGATTATACCCTTAATGAATAAATATATATAAATTAGCCAAAAATAGAAACGAACTTAATACTTATTTGATTAGATAAATGATTTAATTTATAATAATGATAAGAATTATCCATAATCTAAATATATATTTAAAAGAAAAAGATAATTCTTATATATATTGTGTTTTTATCCGGAAAATATATTTTATTAAAAAAATTCAAAAAATACATAAATAAGTATTCATAAAATAAAATTTTTAATTCTATATAATTCAAAAGAGAAAATTGAAAAAATATAATACGAAATTATTTATTAAAAGAATATAATAATATAATGATATATGTATATATTTGTGAAGTTATTTTTCTGAACTCACACGTTAAATTAAATTTATATTTATATTTTATATAGTTAAACCTTAAACATGAATTAATCATATAAAATAAAATATCATTAAAAAGGAAAGAAAATACGTGTTTGATAAAAATAAATTCAAATATATTGTATTATTATCTAAACTAATATTATTCTTTTTGTAAGATTAATTTTTGAATGTATATTTATCGATTCAATTTTTCAAATGGAAAGATAGATTTCTTTATTTTTTTATCAATTAAGAAGAAATGAAATAAACTTTATATTTTTCAATGTTTTAAAGGAAAAGAATAGTTTTTTTTTTAATTTGTGAATAACTTTATCATGTAGAAAAGTTTAATGTTTTCGGTCAAAATTTTTGGATGCAAATAATTATTTATTATGATGATTTTTAAATTGATTAAAAGATAATTAAGCCCGCATGTGCGGGCAAAACACCTAGACACTAACATTTTAAAAAGAGAACATTATAAGAATACCAAATGTCATGAAAAAAAAGGAAAATCAATTTTTTGCTCTTATTAACCTGGAAGTAGTCAATGATTATGAAAGGACCAATACTAATTTTCAAATGAGAGGTAAAATCCATGGATAAACTATTTTCTGAATATCTAAATAAGACTAGTGTGGGGTTTTTGCGAACATGGATCATTTGGTTCCCAATAATTTGCGTACCACAGCCATCCATGTATAGTTAAGAAAAATCAACTTAGCACAAATACTATGTCCATCCGTATCCCAACAACTCGGAAACCCGTCCTTTTCAATTATAGTATATCCAAAACCCACAATAACAAATGCAAATAATTTGACGATGATAACAACTTTAGCGAATATATTCTGGCATGTAACAATACATGAAAATAAGTAATTAACTCCAAGTGTTTATCTAAAAAACTTGATAAGTATCATCAGTAATTTGAATGCAAAGTTTTGTGCGTGAGAAAAGCTTTCCTCGTCACTCCAGCCGATGGGATATCTATTATATTCATCAGTTATTCAATTAAAAACAAATATCTCCGATTAACACAAAAAAATAAAAAAATATATATATAAGATAGCCAAACAAAATAATCCCAAATAATAATGACTTTTTGGGTTAAATTAGGAAGTTTGGTTCTAGTTGATATGTTGCTTGTGCCAATCGGCTTCTTCGCCAACAATTAGGGCTGCAATTTTTGTATTAGCCAAAAAAATTACTAAAATAAATTGTATTAGCCAAACTTGAGAAAAGAGACTAATTATTTCTCAGCTTAGGCAACGCTTAGCATTTCAAATTTGACTCTTTTCACTATAAAATTGTATATGTTTCGCTACTTCAAAAAGAGTTAAAAGTAAGAAAACAAAGAACATTATGTAACCAAGATAATGTTCATAAGAAGTGGCAACTATTGAGCATCATAACACATTCCTTATACTTCCTTAGTCTTGGCTCCCAGGTGTTGAACGTTGTGATGTAATTGTGCAGCATCAATTATTCTTGCCTTCTTGGTTTATATATATTCCCGTAGTACCCAGATGATTATCCAGCAAAATTAAATTGTCCTAAAAAGTCACCTACCTATCCACATACATTCGAGTTAATCTCCCCTGCTTCTTGCCCATTCCAGTTCCATTCACCATTCATACTTCGAACAAGTTCAGCCCATCCCAGCTCTTATTATGAGCACGTTCATGGTTGTAATAAAATCATATAAAAACCTGCCACCAACCTAATTTTTGAAAAATAATATGTTATTCATCAATTTTTCATATTTTAGTTTTACAAACGAACATAAACTAACTAAAACGACTAGTATAATGTGATTCAACGTTTGGTACCTAGAATCATTTGATAATCACGATCACATATGTTTCTAACTTTGTATGATTTCATTTTCTGTTATTATCCACCCAAATAAAAAATCTTTGTATGAGAATACGAATTTACAGAAAAAGATGCAAACAAAATAAAATTAGAAATTAAAGTCGGCAGATCTGACGGCTACAACAATTTATGACGAGAACCTACTACACTTTATGATGGCCATAAGCTTCAGAGCCCATACTCTATAAATACGTTACCGTGTCTTAAAAGATCAACCACATTGTCTTGTCTTGTCTTGTCTTGTCTTGCAAATTACAAAAAGAAAGGTTACTAGAGATTTTATTTAACAAGACATCACAAAGAAAATCATTAGCCAAGCATCTTCATATCGTCATGATAACAGTAGCTATCGCCGAGGAGTTGCTTGAAGAATACACGTTGGCCCTTGCTCGCATCACCGCCACACTCCTCCCTCAACCACCGACAAGTCGCCGTCGAAGTGTCCGAACTCCCACTAGCGGCGGCCAAGCTGAGTCTCCCTTGCCTCGTAGCGACACCTCATCATCTTGTGCTCCAAATCACACCGCTTTTCTCTTGAATTTCTGAGTTTTTTTTGTTGTATAGACGAAGAGATTTTCGAATGTTCTTCTTCTTGACTCATGTATTGTATGATTATGTTATGAAATTTGAACTTTCTACTTATCTTATGCGTTTATGTTTTTCTTAGTGATAAACTGAAAGCATGTAAATTCTACCGAGAGTTCAAAAAAAAAGTATGTATCATTGACGGTAGATAACTACATAAGTATAAAGATTTATAACGTATTAATCACTTTAGGGATTTTGCATGTTTTTTTTTTTTTTTTTTTTTTTTTTTTTTTTTTTTTTTTTTTTTTTTTTTTTTTTTTTTTGCTAACTCAGTATCCGACCACAAAGCATGATCGACTAGCCCACCGGACCTAAGTCCATGCCATAACAGAATTTTTAAGCGTCTACTTAAGGGCCCCTGGTTACGCTAAGTGGTCCGCATGTTAGTTATGCATGTTAATTGCATGTTTTCAGACAATTATTTTTATTTTATTTTATTTTCCTAGATAATTGATATCAGTTAGCATCATATAATGTGTGCAAATTAAAATTAAATAGTGTGTACGACGTTCAGTGAACTCGTCACGCAAACTCACTATATCAAGTAACGACGACCAAATGAACAAGTGTATTAATTGTATATTTTGGACCTTGTTGAATATTACAATAATATAATTATAACCAATACTCTAAAGCATTTGAGACTTCGGTAAACACTAGGAGGGTGTTATTGGTTTGGGTATTTTAAAGGATTTAGAAATCCATGCCAAATCTCATGTTATTGGTTTTATGATTTTAAAATCTATATTCAAATTCAGTGTTATTCGTTTTATGATTTTAAAATTTATATTCAAATCCAATGTTATTAGTTCTATGATTTTTAAATGAATTTTAAAATCATGTGTTATTCAATAATAAAGATTTGTTCTAAGATTTGATTTAGAATTAGATTTTGGTGGATTTATAAGTATTTTTAAGATCAAAATACAAAGGAACAAATATTGAGTCTAGCCTTGTTATTTTGGTTAGATTTGTATTATTAATTTTTTTCAAGATATAACACAACCCACAATTTGTAAAGCCTAACACCAATCATTAACGCTTTCGTGCGCCTAAGCAACACCATCTTCTCTGCTTTCTCTCAAATAATCGGCCCACACCTGTAGATGAACCTCTCGTACACTAGAGGCAAATAAACGAAGACGTGAAAAGCCTTACGAATTTCGGTACTCACAATCCCGAAGATGAATTCGCTGATGAGCTCGTCCCATCCTCCATTATCCAACATGATAACATCATAAGCGACGTAAGAGATGATTCGTCCGAGGATTTTGGTTCTTACTTATTTGGTTTTTTGAATCTTCAAGCAAGAAATCAAAAGCGGCTTGATGTCGTTAAGAGAAGATGATGAGGAATTTTATGACCAGATTATCATCTACCACTCATAATAAACTCTTGTGTTTTATACTGGACGGGTGTGGAAAGGAGAAAGATCGAGTGGAATCTGAGGATGTCATTGATAGAACATTGGTACAGTTTCGAAAGCTTTAGGTTTAAGAAATTATTGAGGATGCCATTATATGGATTTACAAAAATCTGTTTATTTGATTTTCAAATCCATTTCATATATTTTGAAATCGATTATTAAAGATTTCTAAATCCAATAAATCCATGAATTTATCAAAAAAATTCAAATCCAAAAAAATCATTAAAATACCAGAACCAATAACCCCCACTAGATTATCATAAAATTACATAAAACATGCTTACTTGAAAGTCTTTGAAAATTTTAGATAAGATAAGATTAGATTAGTTATCTTATTTTGGTAAATTAATAATTAGATTATTTGTGCATGCTTAATAGCCTTATATAGAAAGCAGTCCAATGACTAATGGGCTTCAAGTCCATGATCGTACAATCCACATACCATCCAGGCAAGGCAAGTTACAAACCAAGATCATGGATCATCCAGGATTACACAATGACATGAGAATTCAACATGTCATTGCACAGAGATTTAATTCATTTATTATACAGAAAAACTCGAATTCATATTGTAAGGACGTTACTGAAATCACACAACTCATTTTTTTAAGAAAGAGTCGACACATCTATCAGTTTAGCTAGAATACAAATGGTTATTATTATTGCTATCATGTGTCTTAAACAAATAAACATAGAGACGTTTGTATACAATCGAAAATACATGATGCTACATCTTCGAATTCGAGTCGACATAAAGACAGACATGTAGTAACTAGTCGTTTAGAAAGTTCTCAAGACAATGTTCTTGGTCCAGATTCCTACTCCAAAACTTCTTGTAGTACTCCGCGTAAGTATAGTCTCTGTAGATTGGCTTGGCCTCGTCCTCCTTGGCTTCCCACAAGGGCTTTGCCGCGCTTATGACAGCACAGTTAGCAGGACACATAAATGATGCGATCGATAATCTCGGTTTATCAGTGTTTGTTATTGCTCGATGCCAAACACTTTTGTATACTCCGTTACTCAATGCCTGAAATTAAATATGCTAAGCAAGGCTGGTCCAAACGGTTTTAAATATTTTGGTTTATTTTATTAATGAGTGTAGTTACCTGTAACTGGTCACCAATGTTGATGACAAAAGCATCAGGACGAGGATTAACGGCGAACCAGTGACCGTTGATTAAGATCTGGAGACCACAAACGGTAGCATCTTGGAGAAGAATGGTGAGGGCATTTGGGTCGGTATGAGCTGGTAAACCATAGGTGAGCTCAGGCTCAGGGCATGGAGGATAATAGTTGACTGCCATGTGTTGACCTTGTTCACCAAGCACTTTCTTCATGTAATCTTTTTCTAAACCTAAGCTCTCTGATATCAATTCCTCTATTATAAATCCCAGTTCTCTTACTTCTCTACTGTATTTACTCACAACTTCTCTGCAAAAGGACACACACAAAGTTAGCTTACTCAAATCGTTAAGATGATCAGTACATATACACAGTTTTTAACAGGATACATAGATTTAGATAAATCCATGATAGTACATTATTTTGAGTTAACAGTTTTTGTTTGGGTAAAAGCATTTTTCATGCATTGAAACTCAGGATGATTATGTAATTTACCATTGCAATAATAACTATATATTTTTAAGAAATACTCTATCATAGCCCTAATTTTTTATCACAAAATAGCACACAAAAGTCAGGTCAACTATACCCGTACTTTATAGATATATTAAAAGTAAATAAATATTTTTTTTTAAACCAAAATTAGATTTTTGAAAAAAATTCGATTTCTTTTTTGGATTCTTTTCAACATTTTTAATGAAATTTTTTCGGTAAAAAAAGTTTAGGAAGACATTCATAAATATGTACAATATCTTCAGGAATATGAGTTTAGGATAATCTTTCTGATAATTATATATATATATATATATATATATATATTCATAAAATTTAGAAAGCTTAAAAATGTGTATTTAAAATATATTTTAAATTTATATTTAAGAAGACTTTTATGAATATATATTTATGAATACCTTACTGAACTTGAATTATTTTTATATTTAATAAAATATTCTTAAATATGTATAACATCTTCCTAAGTTTTTCAGAAGACTTTCATGATTTTGCTATCTAAATGTTAAATGATATTATAAATATTTTAAAACATCTTCGTAAATTATATTTCTAATAATATTTTTTCTAAATATACATACAAGTTGCATTCAAAAAATATATTTACACATTGTAAAACCACTTCTGAATTTGGATTTTTTGTTACAAATTCGGAAAACATCACACCTGTCTAGAAAGGTCTTCTTAATCCAAAATTTAAGAATATATTATACATATTTAGGAAATATTCCTAAGCTGAAAAAAATTACAATTTTTTCATGTTAAAAATCTTGATTATTCAGAATTTTTATATTTATTAATTAATAATTAATTAATTAAAAATTTAAATGATGATTAAATTGTCATTTAACCTTTCAATAAACATATTTTGATCACTTTAATATTTGAGTGCTATTTGCGAACAAATACTAAAAATGTGATATTTACGAAAACTTTCCTAGTATAATATCAGAAATAATGTCGCAAACTAATTAACCACTAACTAAATTCTTGTCTCAAAATGTTTTGTGTGTGTTGCGTTTAGCTGATTTTTTCAACGTAAACTACTAAACTCGAAACATCCTAAACAAAACTCTCATTTTTCTGTTTACATTTGCAATTATAAAGGTTTAAAAGAGATTAATATGGGTTTTATAATTCCAAAGTAAGAAACGAAAATCAATGGTTTTTATATATAACACAATCGCAGAAAGTTCGTATGAATTGGCCTTCACAGTTTCATGACGTGAAGAAAAGTACATATATCGGTTTGTTTAAGAAAATTAAAATATTGCAAAGTAAAGGAAATATGAATTTTCTATTCCAAACAGGAAGTAGGAAATAGGAATTCCTACTTGTTCATATTTAAATATTTATTTAAATATTGTTATATTTGAAAGTAAACTATACAGTATAGTTTTTATTAGACATGAGACAGATCAGATATCCAAAATATTTTATGATATACGGGTTCGAATTCACCGTATTTGTAAAATTACTATCTAGATTCCAGTTTTCTAGATATCTAAATTAGAATATCCATACTAAAATTAAAATATCTACAAATATCCGAATCAACTTTAAAAAAAAACATATTAAAACTATATTAAAAACCAAATAATTAACTATTTCTTTAGTCTATTTAAAACTATTTTTTTAAATCAAAAAATCTTTGAAATTTAATAGTATTAAAATTTTAATTATTTAATATAAAATTATATATAATATACATATATAAATATAATTGTATTTTAAATATTTTTAAAGTATATAACACCCAGATAGTCAAACTTAAAATTTACTATTCTGATTCGTATTCGGATTTCTGAATCTATAAAATCTCTATCCGGGTCTAGACTATTAGATATCCGTTTTTTTAGCACATCGAAACGAATCCTGAATTGGATACTAGATATAGGATATTAAGTTTGATGCCTACTTTTTGTAAAGGTTCGGAAGTATCTGGACGGATCTTCCTTTCTAAACAGAAATTATTAAAGGTTTTTAGGAGGAGCTGGATCTCGTAATAAAAAACAATAGTGGAGTATGTTGTCAGCTTCGAACCAACCAAAGAAGACTGTGGGAAGAAACAGTATAAAAAGAGAGCATCTATTTTTTCAATAGTCATTGAAATCAAAAACAAGTCCGGATTTTGTATAATTTTTTTTTGTATCAACAGAAGTCCGGCTTTTGGATAAGTTTAAATCAGTATGGAAATTCAACTGAAGATTGGCATGATATCACGACTCTGACATCAACGCGGTTCACGAGTGACGTTTCTTCCCCGTTACCACATAGTATCATATTTTACAAGGCTATGATTGACCAACAACCATTTATATATATTATTAACTGTATTAGTTTGTGTCAAAATTACCTTTTGTATTTACTCCCTATAGGATTCGAATTATGGTAATCTGAAACATTTTTAGATCGAAATTTATCAAATAACTGAGTTTAGTTAGTACATAGGCTTTTTTAAAGAGTTTTTCAAATTCGTGTGGTTTTGCCTTGACCTTTTTCACCATTTTCGAATTTGTTTTTACTTATTTAAGTAGATAATCTCTCTACATATACAGTAGCTATCATAGAGTACAGTACACACACGTTGCTGTTAAAAAATCAGTTGTATTCATGGTTGTAACTTAATAGTCGGCCGAATGAATTCAGACGGTTTTGAAGGATATAAAGTATGGTGACCACTTCTTATTATAACCCCAACAGCCACATGTATGCATAGGTATTGTGCAATGTACACATCTTAGCAATCCATGTGATCACATGGGGAACCAAATCAGGAAAAATAAAATACATGGGACCATAAGTTAAATTATCTTTTACCAATCAACGTTTTTGTATATAACTAGTTCGAAAAAAAAAAAAAACAAAATCAGTTGACTTGACTCGGACGAAGTTCCAATTTTCTTTGTTCAAATCCAAAATCGACTTTTGTGTCTCTAGGAATGAATATACCAAAATTCTCGTTATATATATGGAAAGAAAATAATATTATGGCGATTTAAATAGGGCATATGCTTTTTATTTGATAATGTTATAATACGATATGATATGAGAAAACTGCTCACATTAAGGCTACTTCCTGCTGGAAACTATATAGCTTACTCTAGTTTTGTTTTATTTTGTGTTTTAAGGAATCATTATATAGCTTTGAATATCTAAGGCTCAGCTTATATTCTTTTATTGATAGGCAGAGTATTATATTATTTATAGGGACCAGAGAAAATAAAAAAAGAAATATAATAAGGTGAATGGTAGTCTTAAAATAGTTATGTAAGTCTATTTATAGCCTAAAACGAGCTTCTAAGTCTATTTTTGGCAATTCTGACATCAGAAATCACCAATAAATAAAACCATGGCCATATATCATAAAATCTGACAGACCGTTTTACCTATAAATTTAAAACATGAGAATATTGTTCATATTGTTATTGACTAGTGGACCAAAAATTAATAGAATAGTTAAAAATTGTAGAAGTAATCAAAAAAGTGAGTTAAGTGCTTACTTGAAAGAAGGTGGGTTTAAAGGCCACTCATGGACATACTTGTCGATAGGATAACAATGGAGTCTTAAATAGTCTCTCCAGTTGTTGACCTCTTCTTGCTTCACATTGAAGCTCGTTGATAATCTCATTGTCTTCGATGGATCGTCCGAGTATAGCTTCATTTTTTCCTCCATAGACATGCCAAAGAACTCATGCGCAACACTCACCATATCATGTATTGTTGCTTTACAAACTCCATGATTTACGACCTAGACCCGTATAAAAGATTAGCCGCGAAAAATGCTATTAACTTTAAAGTTCAAATACTTAGCTATATTAGAGTTAATAGTATTTTTTATTTTACATACTTTGGTATATATATTAAATATTTAGTTGGGCTTATATTATACTTAGCTACATTAAATATTTAATTGTGCTTTTGTCCAACGGTTAGTGAATTATTCAAGTTCCAATGAAAATAAATCATGAAGCGCACAAAGCAAACCAATAATGCTAGTGCTCTTTACATTCATATAAAAAAACAAATGCTAGTGCAAAACAAGTTTATTTTTGCTTACTCCTTTTGAATATAAGTAACCAAACATTAATAAAGAAAATACATACCTTTATCAAAACGTGTAAAATATGCGTGTACCTGAAAGAAACCGAACCGGGCGCAAGCTTGGTGGATTTGTTGGACGAGCCGAGGTCGATCTTTGGAAGACATATCGATGAGAGGGAAATCTTCAAGCTGAGAGACGTCGGAGAGACGTGGACGGTCAGAGAGCGGCCGGACATAGTTTTCCGGCAAAGTAGTGTGACGGAATCCTGTGGATATTAGCTTTGAAGCCATATCTGATCGCAGAAATGTAAGAAGTAGTTTACAAAAAAAACAGAAATGTAAGAAGTTGTAAAGGGAAAGAGATAAAGGAGGCTTGACTTTGAGTATGTGCATTGTGTATGTATATAAATAAACTCATGATATTCGGTCCTACTCAGTAAATTAATAAAAGTGGTGACGTTTTTATTTCAATATGTATATTAACATATAATTTTGTGGAGTGTGGTTTAACGGAATAATAAGGGAATTTCGAAAATGATAAATGTTGTTTTTAACCATACAATAATATATGATTGAAATCTATGTGCCTGATATATTTTATTCTGTTATGCTTGCTTTATGAGAATAGTCGTACAACCTTTAAACTGAATTATATTCTACGGAGTAGGTTAACATCTATTAACATTTATGCCACACATTATTATTATTTCTGTTTCTGTTTCGAAAAAGATTAATGTTTTAAAAAAAAATATTTTCATCTTTTCAATACATTATTTAAAGGGTAAATTTTAAATTTCAAAAAAAATAATTGTGATTACTTAAAAAATTATACTGGTTAATAGGTTATGAGAAATAACGAAATACAAAATTGGTGATGCATTAATAATAAAATTTTCTGAAACTTACATCTTTGTTTTTTTTTGTAACTAACTTAAATCTTTGTTTTGTTATAAGAAGCTGTTTATAATTATAACTAGTCAATTATTTTCAAGCAGTACGACGCGAGTATGTTTAAATACCAAGCTGCTCATCTAGTCTTTTTTTTTTTTCAATGAGTCTCTTTATTTACATATGTTAAAAATGGCCAAACTCTTTTAGACCAGAGGAAATAAAGATAAAACAGCAAAACTCTATATCATTGGCGAATTAATTATATATTGACATGGCGTTATTCCAGCGTCATAGCAGTGATGTCATTAATGATTTATTGTCTGAGGCGTGGACATTATTACTACGTACTTTGTATTCCGGAAGAGTTTGAAAAAAATATCGACCATTCTATTTTATGTACCTCTTGAAATTCTTTTGCTAATAACTAGTTTTATGACAAGTGAAGAATTACTAAACTCCATCATTCTGAAATTAACTAAAGGTGTGATAGTCTAGTAAATAGTATATATTTGTTCTCAAATCTCATCTTATCGTGTTTATTATTTACAAATTCTATATGAATACAAATTTACTAGGTGTTTTGCCCGCACTTACGGGAATAATTCTCTTATGAATATTTATTAGTTGATGTTTCATTAATTTAAAAACCATCATAATCTATACTATTATTTTTACTTAATTTAGATTTAAAAATAATTTGTATATCTTAATTTTAAATTTTATAATAGAAAAACATATTTTCAAGATAACAATATAATGCATAAGTTATTTATTTTCTAAAAATATAATATGATAATTTTTTTTAATTATATAATATTATGGAAATTATGACATATAGTTAAAATTACTTAAAATCATGGAGAACTTAATGAATCAGCAAATCCACTTCTTAAATAACTTTTCTTGAGCGATGATTTATATTTAATTAATAATAGATAATTTTCTGTTTTACTTTTAAATTATATAATAAATATATATTTTCAAGAGAACAACATAATACATAAGAATTACCTATTTTATAAAAGTATAATATTATTAGTGTAAACTTATTTAAATTATAGAATTACTATAACTTTTATATCTTAATTCTAATAGAAAAATATAATTTCAAGACATCAACTTAATAAGTAAGAATTATCTTATTTTCTAAGAATTTGATACTATTAATATAAATTTGTTATAATTATATAATAAATAATATGTAAAATTATAGAAATTATGAGAAATTATCAAAATTATCTAAAATCATGGAAAATATGACAAATTAGCAAACATCAAATCCACTTCTTAAATAACAGTCTACATTTTTTAATTGTAAATTTTATAATAGAAAAATATATTTTCAAAATAACAGCATAATGCATAAGAATTAACTTATTTTCTAATATATCATATTATTAATATAAATTAGGCTTAATTATATAATCAATAATAAACAAAATTAGAGAAATTCTGATAAATAATCAAAATTACCTAGTATCATGGAGACAAATCAACAAATTCACTTTTCAAATAATTGTTTTGATGATTTATATTTAATTATTAATAATGTAATTTTATATCTTATTTTTAAGTTTTATAATAGGAAAAATATATTTTCAACATAACAACATAATACATAAGAATTATTTTATTTTAGAAAAATATAAAAAATATAAATAGAAATTCATTTTAGCTAAATAATAAATAAACAATTTTATATCTTAATTTAAAATTTAATATTTATATATAAAAATATATATCAAGGTAACAACATAATTCACAAGAATTATCTTATCTTCTAAAAATATGGTATATTCATATATATTCGTTTTATTTATAAATAAATTATATATAAAGATTAAAAATATGATAAATAAACAAAATTACCTAAAATTATGAAGAACATGACAACTAAGCAAATTTACTTCTTAAATAATATAATAGATTACATTCATTATTGGTATAAATTTTCCCAAAATTTCTGTACTAAAAATATAAATCTTGTCAATAAATTATCAGATAAGATTTGTCGGGGTTTAATGATATTTTATAGTGAAAAACAATAAATCACAATACCAATTCCTATGATGCTATTAAAAACTTATTTTTATTTAAAACACATTTCACCTTTTTAGAATATAATCAAATTATTGAAACAAAAAAATAAAAATGAAATCATTAAGGCTTTTAATATAGATATTTCATAAATGCTGAAATATCAAATTATAGTAATTAAAAATAAATATTATTATAATAAATATTTGAATTTAAAAAAAATTAAGAATTTGAAATTTCTTCATAAAAACCTTAAAAATTAAAAAAAAAATTTCTAAATTTATTCAAATTTTAATTTCTTTTTCTGAAATTACTCAAATCTTAAATTTCTCGAATCATTGATCCAATAAATCTTAAGGAAATTGGTGATACAATTTTTAAAATTATAATTTTCAAAATTTAACTTCTAATATCATTAGAGAGCTAGAGGAGATAATATTCTTCTAAGAAAGATAATGCCTAAAAATAACTATAGAAACTAGAGGAGGGTTGTTTTCAAACTAAAAATAAAAATAAAAGATTCAAATATGTGGGGCTGGGGCAGGCTGTAGGTGGCTTCCAAACGGCGTTTTAATGACTTCATTTTATTTTATTTGCTTCCTAATTTAAACTAATTGTTAACTATATTTTAGAAGTAACCCTTAATTCATTTTAGTATTCATCTTATTATTTACAGATTATGCCACTGAATAAATAAGATTATTTTAAACCAATATTACAATCATTTAATTTAGTTAATCAATACGTGCTGTGATCAAACCATGCCATTTATGGTTTGTTATCACTTAATTCATCATTTATCGAAACAACAGTTTTAAAGTTACATACATAGTCTAACTCAGATTACATCGATCACTGATTGTGCTCATATTATATATCAAATTGGGAAGCTTTCTTTTTTACAAAGAAACTATGAAATTTTGTATATTGTTTCTAGACAGTATAATTGCTTCAGTTCAAAAACTGAGTTTTTGCTGCCTATAATTTTAGATTTGTGTTTCATAGCTACTATTCTTTTCCAAGCATGAATAGACCGTTGCAAGGTTTGTTAAAACTTTTGTAGCATAAATATTAATTAGTATCTTTCTATGATTAAAAGTTCCATAGTTCCAACAATTTAAAAAATCGGTTTATTAATATGTAAAAAATATTTTTTGAATTATTGGAGTATACTATCGTTTTTAAATTGTACACTGAGTAATTAATAATAAATCAGATATCTATCTAGATTAATTATGAAAATCCAAACTTAACAAAACAGATCAAATGAATAAAAAACAATTATCTATCACCCACATATATTCCTGTCTCCTAAAAACTACATTTCTATACTAAATAAATTCAGTCCTTGTTCTTGAATATTCCGTAACTAATAATAAAAACATTCCTACTATTATATGTTATTGAATCCTAAACACCTTAATTATTTCCATTTTATTTAAATAAGTAAACGGATTATAAGCATATAAAAAGGTATATTCTCAGCTATATCAACTAATATACATATGGATATTTAAAATTTAGCATATATATTTTGCATAATTCACTCTATTTTTAACATACCTTCTTTATAAACTTTTATAAATTTTCTTCCCAAATATTTTTTGTTTTAAAAAAAATATTCAAGGTACAGAAATCCCTAAAATTAGTGAAAACAAAACTATCTATTAAAACAAGATCAATTAACTCAATAATATGAAATCACCATGTCCTTATATATACATATAGATCTTTCTCTTTTACTTTCTTTATATCCAAAACCACACAAATAAAAAAAATGGCCACTAACCAAAGTTTTACTCTTCTTAAGGACGTGAAACTATTCAAGATCGGTTGACGAGTACATGTGAAATTACATCACTTGTGGAAACAAAACACAAGTTATGGAGAAGAATCTCTTGAGTGTATTTTTGCAGATGAAACTGTAAGTGTGAGTTTGCTATATATAATTCTATTATTTTTCCCTTTTTAAAAATAATATACCTATATATTGTAAACATACAAAGAATATTAAATGTTTTTTAATAATAAACTTATATGTTGTTTAAATTGTCTATATCTGAAACATTTTTCAAAACCAATCTGTTACAAAACATTTGCAAATAAATGAGTTGGTTATAAATCTAATCTTATCAAAATATTTTCAGAGACATTCATATCATAAACGCTTCATCTAAAAAGATTAAGATAAGTACATTTTGACCTTTATGAAGTCGAAGTTGAATTGACTTAACACATTCCAATCATCAGCTAATAAACCTGGAAATTTTAAATATAGTTTTGACTGACACACAAGTATATTTATACAAAGATCCAATTATTTCTTTTGATCACATAACTGATCCATCTTACACCCAAATGTATACCACAATCCAATATATATATCATAAAATAAACATCCGTATGACCGTACGCATCAAGCTCTAGTATACGACAGAACAGAGCAATTTAACTACTTGGTCTTGGTACTAAATATCAATTCCCATCCTTGAACCCGAAATAGATTGGAAAGTATCCTTGGATGTATAAGAAAGTTAAGAATCCATTGTCGACACCAGGGTCACCCCTTTCTTTAAGGCATGTGAAGCATATGGTTTATGCCATAAATTAAATTAGTTTTTGAGGTCACAATTTTATGATTTCTTAATAGTAATGGTTGTGTAATGTTCTAATCTCTTACTTAGCTTAAGCTTGATTATTTTTTTTTAATTTCATCATCTAAAAAAATCTTATTTCTGATCTTAAAATAATATCTTATTACTGTAAGCCTGCTATAAATTTTGATCCATATATTTGTTAAAAAAACAATCAGTTGAGTTTATAACGGTCTAATCATGTTGTACTTCCAACTTCTTTTCATATTTCACTCTAAAATAAAATTTCAAATAAAAAATGTTCAACTACACACCATAATGAAGTAAACAATTAGATTATCCTATAAATAGAATAATGTTGATTTTTTGTTCAATGCTTTATTTTTCCCTTCAAACTGAAACGAAGTTGGAATATGACCAAATTTCATTATAAACTCTCTATTATTCAAAGAAAAGGGAATATTGCATCGAAAATGTTCTTAGCAGGTTTGTATAAATTTTCCGTCGGTCCATGAGTTCGAAATAATTAAATTACTTACGATCAGTACATGATATTTTTCATATTTTATCACTTTCATCGAATTATCTCACGATAAAATATTTATTCTTTGATTAATTTAGTTTAAGCACATTTACTTTAAAAACAATTTTTGGACATAAACCTATAAAAATTTAATAACTAATTCATTTAAAAATTTTAACATATATTTTAATATATCAAAAAAGATTTTTAATAATATGGAGTATTCCAAACCTATGAAAGGATCCAAACTAATTTTTATAGAAGATACGGTTTACGGATAGACCATTTCTCTAAATATGCAAATGTGTCTAAAAACATAGATTCATATTTGTATAGGTTTTAGGAACAACATGATTTAGTTTCGTGCGTGGATCGAATCTGAAATGTGTTAACGTTCCAGTTTCTTTTTCTAACAATTCTATCACACTATTCCAAACCTAAAGTAAAAAAGCAATTATTTGTCTAGTAACCAAATAAAAAAAAAAGTAAAATTAATTTTGTTGAGAGAAGGAATTGAGAGATAGGAAGAGAAAGTTGAAAAGAGTGTATCTTTGGGTTATTTTACAAATGTGTATTGTTTTCGTAGTCATAGGAATTATTTGTGTAGTAACCAAATAAAAAAGGTAAAATTGATTTTGCATGTTGAGAGAAGGAATGGAAAGATAAGAAGAGAAAGTTAAAGAGAGTGTATCTTTTGGTTATTTTACAAATGTGTATAGTTTTCGTAGTCATAGGATCAAATTTCCCAAATAAAAATGTTATAAAATATTTTTTAGTTTGTATGTAAAAATAATCTTTTTGCTTTAAGTCACTAAAATATCGTGAGGGGACTTGTCGACACCAAGCACCGACCAAAGAATTACTAGATGCTAAAGACTATGAAAAAATCCACAGAATTTCTGTAAAAGTTCACACTCGTGTATTTGTTTTTACGATCTGAACTGCAATTATATTAATATAATACAACAACGAATACTCCCAAATGTTAGAAAAAAAAAAGAAAACCATGAATACTCCACTAAACAATGAGTACAGACTAAATGGAGTGGAGAATGGAGTGATGAAGAAACAAAAATCTCATTACTCCATATTTGGAGTAATCACTTTTTTGTTTCTTCATTACTCCATCCCCCACTCCATTTTGGAGTAAATTATGGAGTGGGGTTAGAGATGCTCTCCACACCATAATTAAGAAAGGCATCCAAAGACCTTAAGGATCCAAAAATAACATCAAATCTGATGCTAAATTACATCTTGATGTTTTAGTGTCAATTTTTTTTGTCATCTTCAACAATAACACCAAATTTTATACAAAAAATAATATTATATATTATTTAAGTTTTTAGTTTTAAATATTTGTAATTGATAAATAATTATTCTATCACATTTATCTATTGTGTTTGTTAATTTTTGTAGTTTTATGTTTATAAAATTTATTTACATTTATATTGTTGGTTTACCAGTATTAGATCTTTACATATTTACTCTTATAAAATATTATTGATATTCAAATTACAAATTATTAACAATAAAAAGTATATAACAATATAATATGTTTATTTTAATAATTTGGTTTGTAATACAAGTTTAACTATTTATAAAAGAAAATTGTTATTTTTAATATTTTAATAAATTTACTAGTATTACATGAAATTTTAATTAGTTACAATTAAATCTAGCTTATAGTATTGATTTCTATATTTTATAAAATATTAAAGAAAATTTAATATTTTTAAAAGTAAAATTTAAAAATTTTATGATATATTATTTTAAATTTTTTAACATAAACAATAATACTTATTTAGTGATTTATTAATAGAAAACTAAAAAAACTTAATTATGTAAAAATTTTTGAAATAAAAATAATACATTATATTTAGCTCTAATTACTAATTTTAATTAATTAACAATATTTATTGAAGTATATTATTAAGCGAAATATAATAAATATATATTTTAAGATTTGGTGTGATAATAGTATTACATCAAATTTGATGTAATATTATTTACTTTCGATTAAATTTGGTAGGATGGTGTCAAATTTAATATTTAACTATAAATGAATTTATATGAAATTTGGTGTTTTGGTGTATCGTTAGAGATTATCGTAGTTCAAGAGCATCCAAAACTCTACTGCACACCTATGTATTTAACAACAACAACAACAAATAAGATTTTCGTGTTTTTGGTTTAAAGATTGAGATTGAATGAAATCAAGACACGTGTTGGAGAGAATACTAATGTTTCTTATTCTATCAAAATAGTAGGCACGATCCTGTATGGTTGTGACTTGTTGCAAGGCAATCTTGATAAACACAATGATGAATCGTGTACCGTGTCAACCACTTCTAATTAATGGTTCTTTGTGACACTATCTGCAGTATTATACATATATACAAAATACAACTAATATGGTCGGTGGAAAGCAATGTCTACCATCATCAATAATCCATTACCGATATCTAATTAAGATGCATTGCCAAGAAAAAAGACAAGATCAAGATGCATGAATGTGTGGTGAGTAAACAAGACATCTTAATTTTAATATATTGTTCTTCTTCTGAATCGTTCATCGGTGCGTGATTCATGTGTTAAGTTTTTTTTTTTTTTTTTGTCATCTCAAGTTTTGTTAATTTTGACCTTAAATCTTTACAGATTTAATGTATTATATTTTTGTGTAGCCGTATGCAACACAGTCGTACCTAAAGATGACGAAAGTGTGCTCCACGTCATCTTACGTGATTCATGTGTTAAACTGTTGTTCTTTCATATGGTCTACCAAAATTAGTTCTCATTAGTAACGTCAATGGATTTAATAATTTCAACTGCTTATCTAATTTTTCATTGACAACATAATGTTCTTTTTTGCAACCACAACATAATGTTTTTATCCTATAACTTATAAGCTATGTCGACGATGAAAAAACACATAGTATAGAATGATTTTTATCGTCTGCAATGTATATATGACATATTATGTCAACATAATATAAGAGAATTTTTGTCTAAAATAAAATAAAAAATAAAATAAGAGACTTTAGTACAATTTTTGGGTTAAAAACATGGGTGTCGAATTCAAATATCGGTTTTTAGGTATATCAGTTTATAAAAAATAGCTACCAGACTAAAATCATATTTAATTTGGTTTAGTTCGATTTATCTACCATCAGTTTTTTGTTTATTCGATTTTATACAAAAAAAAAACCATAAATATATTTACCCTAAAATATTTTATGAATTTTATTTTATATGATTAATATCAACTTTAAATTTAATATAACACGGCAATGTTTTGATTTTTAAATAAACTATTTTCATTTTTTGTTTCTATTTAAATAACTAGTAAGCATATTTAGTTAATAATAGTAATAGTTTTATCACTTCGTGGAATAAAAAATAAGAAATATTAGTAATCTGTAATACTATTAAATAACTAAATATTATCACACATATTTGTCAACAAAAAAACTATGTATTGTTTAATTTTATAACAAAATTAAAAAGTAATTTTAAATTAAAAATAAAATATTAAATTCTTAAAATTGACATTTAAGTATGAGGATCACATTAATAAAATAAATCATATATATATTATTTATTATATTATATAATTTGCATATACATATTACTACTATAACTTAATTGATTGATTTATTCGGTTTGATCGATTTATATACCAAATCATATACATATACCACAGTTTCTTAAAAATGAGATCCATTAACTATATCCGACACTATCAGATTCAAACCACTTTCACTATTTCGATTTGGTTTTAATTGGTTTGATTTTATCAGATTGAACACATCTAATTTAAAAAGAGAGATTTTAATAATTTGCACTAGTTGACCTGTAATCTATCTAATACATAAATCATACAATTTTAAATAAGTCTATTTTTTGTCAGATATTCAAAATTCATGATTATGATTCTTGAGCTAGTATGTTAGTTCGACTTCCAACAGCAAATCAAATAACATATCAGGTTAATGTTGATGAGCTCGTTTATATGTAAAATCTCAAATTTTAGTCTAATTCTGAGCTATTTTTGACTATTATTTAAGATCAATAAATTCGAATTATGTTTACAAAATAAATTCGAATTATTTGATATATCTTTTAATATAGAAACTAGATTTTGATCCGCGCTTTCAAAGCGCGGGTAATATACTGTTTAATTTTGAGTATCCGGATCCTCGAGTCGGGTCTGGATCGGGTTTTGTCGGGTACATGTCTTTCGGGTCTTAGAAATTTGGACCCATATAAGTATCTATAATTTTTCGGGTCGATTTCGGATCGGGTCTTGTCAGATTTCAGATCGGGTATTTAGGACCCGAAAAGGATCCGAAGGACCCAAACTGGATCCCAAAACCCGAAAACTCTAAAAAAGCTCGAAGAACCGCAAATAATTCTGAAATATTATCCAAAATCAGACCCAAAAAATCAAAAATATACCCAAAATTTTACCCCAATACCCGAATTATATTTTTTTGAAATCTAAAAGTTTACCTAAAACCTAATATTATATTCGAAAATCCAAATCTGAAACTTTAAGAAATACATGAATTATTAAAAATATAGCCAATCACCTAAATATACCTAATATATACCATAATTTGTGGATACTTAGAATACCCGATCGGGTTTCTAGTAGGACCTGGACGAACCGAGACCTGCGGATCCAAACAAAAAATATCCAACAGATATTTTAGCAATGACCCGAACCCGGACCTAGATCTGTATTTTCGTGTCGGTTCTTGTTCGGGTCTGTGTCAAATACTCAAACCTACTTCTGTTGATAAATTTGTAAACTTACCAATATATAATTTTTTGTATAGATTAGTGGGACCTGAACTGAAATTAGAGTAAACGTGGGTTTCGGGACGAAGAAAATAGAGGTAATGTCAATGTCATCGACTTACCGTCCCGTCCCTACGCTCTAAATTTGGACCCATCAATGTTTCTTGTCGCCTTTATTTTTGTTGTCTTATCTTCTTTTAAAAATTTACATATTATCGCTCTTGAAAGTTATGCAAATCTAATATCATATTTGAGACTGAAAATGACACAATACTCTTCACCCGAACTTCACCGATGTTATTTTTTATTCACATAAGTCTATTATTGACATGCATAGTCGACCCTAATAATCTAATATACCTTAAAACATGAAAAAAAAAAAAAATTCCACTCACAGGATTTAAAACATACACTGTGATAGGCATAACTAACAAGCTGGTTCTCTTAAAATTGACCCTTTCTCTAGTTCCAAGCCTATGCATACATTCCTAGCTTCCATCGAGGACTAATTTGTAATTCATTGTACATGTACTGAAGGAAAGGAAAGCTCGCATGAGTCCACAAACCACTTGCTTAAATGGGTAGTCTTAAAACATTGTACGTCTGTACATTAAGTTGACTCTAAGTCAATGACTAAGTCAATGACTACATGCTTGGATTTGATGGATCCCATTAGATATTTAGTCTGATAATTAGTAAAATGTTCGTTCACAATTTTTTTAAAACGAGATGTCCTATGCACAAGTTTAATATATTTATTTTTATGATAATATGTTTTTTTTCTTTAAAACGAGATATCCTTAGTTTTGTCATCTTCTTAGCAAATGTATTTATCATTACGCTATGAAAAAAATTATTTATCATTGTTCTTGCCTCTAAGACAAGTTTTTGATCAATGGCATTCGAAAAAGAAAATTGGGATTGACAGTAGACAGCCCGCTTAGTGTAAAACAGGTCAATGAAAGCTCAAAAAC
>CAKOAT010200710.1:1350-22459 GCA_932364175.1 Eruca vesicaria subsp. sativa
TCGAGTTTTATAAAACGATCTTCGAGTTTTTATAAAACGATCTTCGAGTTCTTATAAAATGATCTCTCGAGTTTTATAAAACGATCTTCGAGTTCTTATAAAACGATCTCTCGAGTTTTATAAAACGATCTCTCGAGTTTTATAAAACGATCTCTCGAGTTTTATAAAACTGCTGCGTTTACGCGTTTGCGGGGAATTTTGGCTATTGATTCCGTCGTACCGATTTTGACCCCAACAAGGAGCAAGCAGGGGGTTGCTCCGTTCGGGTGCTCTGCGATGGAAAACTCTGGTTTTTGCATTCTTTCTTCCGTATGCTCATTCTGGATCATTCCAACTCGTTCTACACCTGAAATAACTCAAAACACACTAAGAATACTCCAGGAAAGCACAAATATGATATGCAAAGTATGTGTGTAATATGTCAAAAACACAACATATCACAACACTGCTCCTAAACCATAACCCGAAGCATTTGTTTCCACTGTAAAGACCTCCTTGTAATCTGGTAAAGCCAAAACATGTGCTTTACACATAGTAGCTTTCAACAACTCAAAGGACTGTTGAGCCAATGATCTCCACTCAAACTTGTCCTTTTTCCACAAGTCTGTTAATGGTCTCGCCATAACTCCATAACCCTTCACAAACCTCCTATAATACCCTGTCAAACCCAAAAATCC
Source organism: Eruca vesicaria subsp. sativa (assembly GCA_932364175.1). NCBI lineage: Eukaryota > Viridiplantae > Streptophyta > Magnoliopsida > Brassicales > Brassicaceae > Eruca > Eruca vesicaria. The sequence goes on from CAKOAT010200710.1 coordinate 2,028, forward strand.
ACGTAACTCCTCCACTGTACAGGGAGTTTTGGATCAGTAGCCACACCCTCAGCAGATATAATCCGGCCTAAATACTCCACTTGAGGCGGAGCAAACAAGCATTTCTTCCAGTTCGCAAACAGCTGATGAAGCTTCAAAATATTAACACTTCTTTCAACTGCTTCTCATGCTCACTCAAAGATGTGTTATATACCAATATATCATCAAAAAATACCAGCACATTGCTGTGGGAACCGAAATTCACACTTGTTGATTTCCGTTAAATAAGAAAACTTAGGAAAACCCTAATTTTCCAGAGGAACCGGATCCCTGCGAAAGCCAACGACAAGTAACCAAATAAATGCGGAAAATATGAAAAACGTAATTCAACGAATTTAAAGAAAGAGTAGATCTTATTTCGATTTCGCGTAAGGGCGTTGCGATCATTACAAGGGTTTACAAAGGCTTTGGCCGCAGGGCCGTTAGCGAGTTATCAACATAAAAACCTTAAAAGACGGAAAAAGATAAGAAAAAGGATTTGATTGATTTCAGACTGAACCTTATGAAAGGCTGCCTACGTACCCCTTTCAAAGATCAAGTCGAACGTAGTTCAGTTGGTAGAGCAGGACCAGAGATCGAACTGCCTGGGCGAGTTCGTCTAGTAATTGAGCGCTAGTCATAGAAACCGAACTTGTCCAGAAAAAGCCTATGCCTCTTGCTTATATACTCCCTTCCTAGGCGGTTTAGTCTTTCCATTTCACCCAGATTCGAGTTTAATGGGAATCTTCCATTTATCTCGATCTTTCCTTATTTCCCGAAAAAATCTTCTATTTATCCTCAAACTTGACATTTATCTTCTTTCTGCGAGTAAATCGCCAAAACATCGTCATATCTTCGGGTTGGACTTCGTTAAAAGTCGCAAGTGGTTTTTATCGCGTTTTATGACTTTCCGAGCCATTTTGCGATATATCCGTTTTATGACTTTAGACGAGATTGTTTCCTGATACGATGCCGTTTTAGGATAAGTTTATTGAGTTAATCGTAAAGCTAAGCAATGTTCGATGTTTCGATTAATCGTTGCCGTTTTCTACGATTTACTCTTGGTTTTATTAAAAACGCCTTTTGTACGATTTTTACGAAAAATCTCAAATAAATCGTATGGTTTAGGCAATATTAGGTGTTTCATTTAACCGTTGCCGTTTTATACGTTTTCCTTGAGTTCTTTTCGAGAAAACAAAGTTTTACGGTTTTTATCGTAAAACTCGAATGATAGGATGGATCGAGACGAAACAGGAGACATTTCGACCGTGATTTGGAATACGATCGTTTCGAAGGACGTATGCCTTGAATCAAGGACGTGGGAGTTCGAGGCTCGGGATGGTAGGCTCGACGTACGGTGAGCTAGTTCAGCTTGGCCAGGTCGCCGTATGGCGAACTGGGCGATAAGAACTTGTGGAGCAAAGTCAGCGCCTCTTAGTTCGCTGTTGGGCGAACTAGTCGGGACGAGGCTAGTTCGCCCAACGGCGAACTAGGCCGGCTTGGCTTAGTTCGCCGTTGGGCGAAATAGCCGGGACGAGACTAGTTCGCGTTTTACGGCGGTTTCTGTTTTTCGCGGTTTTGTTAAACGATTCTTCGAGGTTTATAAAACAATTCTCGAGTTTTATAAAACGATTCTGGGAGTTTTATAAAACAATTCTTTGAGTTTTATAAAACGATTCTCGAGTTTTATAAAACGATTCTTCGAGTTTTATAAAATGATTCTTCTAGTTTTATAAAATGATTCTTCGTGTTTTATAAAACGATCCTCGAGTATTATAAAACGATTCTCGAGTTTTATAAAACGATTCTTCGAGTTTTATAAAACGATCCTCGAATTTTATAAAATGATTCTCGAGTTTTATAAAATGATTCCTCGAGTTTTATAAAATGATCCTTGAGTTTTATAAAACAATTTTCGAGTTTTATAAAATGGTTCTTCGAGTTTTATAAAATGATTCTCGATTTTTATAAAATGATTCTTCGAGTTTTATAAAACGATCCTCGAGTTTTATAAAACGATTTCTTTTATATTTCTGCGGGGAGTTTTGGCCATTGATTCCGTCGTGACCAATTTTGACACCAACAGTTAGCCCCCCAGCTCGCTAGAATCTTGGGCCTTTAGCGTAAGGTTCTTGCGAGTGGTTAGCCAGTTTTAGTTAAGTTAGGCGGAATTAATGGTTAGAAAGGTCCGTTGAAAGTGATCTTTCCACTCTCCAGGGAGCGGAAAGCGTTTAAGATTAGGGCTCCACCTTGTGAAGGCTGCCTACGTACCCTTTCGAGGTGATCAAGCCTTTCGTACTTCGTTTCGGAGTTAAGGTTCGTATGACCAGTTTCCTAGCAAGACCTTTACGGTCTAGTTATATGTCGTGTAGGAATTATCGAGCATATTGATATCGATGGCATCTGGACCTTTGCCGGCCTTGAGACTAGCCTCGTAGGCCGTTTGGTCTGGCCGAGCGTGGCCGTTATAGTTTTCGGACTGGCCGTGTGCGGCTCTGAGTCCCTGCTGCTTTTTCGGCTTTATTAAAATTCAGTTTGCGTTTTTAAGAGCGTGTTTTTTTTCGTATGAATGTAGCGGGAAGAATATGAGTTGATATTGAGGGAGGTCCGCGAGTTGTCGTCTTGCATTCCTTTCCCTTAGTGTATCGCCTTATTCGTTTTCTCGTTTTAGGATGTTTAGCAAATCGAGTGAGCGTTTAGATATAGACGAAGAGACATGCCTTTAGGATCTCGATTCATGCCTTGAGACGTTAGCGACCAGTGTGTTGGGTTTACGGCAAGATCTAGGTTTACTTTCAGATTGAGGCTATGCGATTACTATTCGGCTTTCGTTTTGCCTGTTGCGATTTTAACCTGATTCCATACCGATTTAGAATCCGCAATAGGTTCTCGGCTTATATGGTTCGTCTGGTTGGAACCGAGCATCTCACCGGGAACAATTTCTAAGTTGCCCGGAAGTGCTGACCAAAAGTTTGGATTTCTTTTATAGCGCTATTACCCTTGTGTCGGGTGTTCGAGAGCTATCTCTGCGAGATAACTTAAGTTTGTTTTAGGACTGTTGCGAGTTTGTTGTGATCAGCAACACACTTTTTAGGTGATAGATGTGTACGTTTTTTGGGACTTCGCGAAGGATACGTATGTTAAGAGGAAGGTATTTTTGTCGAAAAACTAATCTCCGGGCGTCCGCGACGTCTCGCAGTGCCAAAAGTTGGTTTTTATTTTTTATGCCGCGTTTCGTGTTCGGAACGTTTGCGGGCTTGAAGATGTTGCGCGGTGTTGCGAGGGTTTTGTCATAACCCTGCTTTGCAGGAACAGTTTGGTTTGTTTGCGGATATTCGCAATTAAAACTTACGTTCCTGTTTGGACGTTAGGTAGTTTTATGATTTGTGCTAGAGCAATTAGGACCGAGAGGTCGCGTAACTTGTTTCCCAGAAATGAAGCGTTTTTCGTTACGGTGCTTTGTGAGGTGTTGACCCTCCGAGATTCGTACGGGTTTAGGAGCTCTGGTACGAGTGTTTTCTTATACGTCGGATTTTGTAGGCAACTTGCTTCGGAAATAGAGTGAATCGTGAGAATACAAAACTTAGCCAATTTTCGAGAAGTTTGCATTATCCGTTGAATGTATTGGATTGGCGTGAAGGTTGTGTTCAGCCGCACAGCCAAGGTCGCATTTGGTAGAGGATTGGACCACGACACTTTCGTGCTATCGAAAAGGTTGAGTCGGTTTGTAAACTTGGCATTGAAGTGAAGCGTGATCGGACAATAGCCAAGTAGTGTTTGTCGAGCTTGATATGCCAAGTATGCCCGAGGTTATAGAAAACGTTTTTCCGTTGTAGGTTTGATTTATACGATGAAAGTTTCGTATAAAATTTCCTTTGTATGGAAGTTGGTTTTTTTTTTTTTTTTTTTTTTTTTTTTTTTTTTTTTTTTTTTTTTTTTTTTTTTTTTTTTTTTTTTTTTTTTTTTTTTTTTTTTTTTTTTTTTTTTTTTTTTTTTTTTTTTTTTTAATCGATGGAGACAAAGCCTAAGAAGCTCGATGTAGAGCTCGTGCGGAGTCGTTTGCGGGGCGGTTTCATTCTGGAATGTAATCGGGAGGTATGAGAGCGGATGCTCNTTTTTTTTTTTTTTTTTTTTTTTTTTTTTTTTTTTTTTTTTTTTAATCGATGGAGACAAAGCCTAAGAAGCTCGATGTAGAGCTCGTGCGGAGTCGTTTGCGGGGCGGTTTCATTCTGGAATGTAATCGGGAGGTATGAGAGCGGATGCTCGTGAACCGAAGGGCTAAAGAGTGAGATCTTTCAGATCGTGGCGCGAGGAAGCAAAGTTTAGATTGGCCGCCCAGTGCCGGATCGTATAGCTTGGTTTTCACTATAAGGAAAGTACTTTTCGCAAAACCTGTTACGTTTACTTTGAAAGTTACTTCGTTATGACATGATCCTGACTATACAAAGGATTTCTCGTGTAAGCAACGGGCGATGGATTCAGTAAATCGGCACGACGCATTGGGTTAACAATGTTTCCGCAGATTTTTCGAGAAACCTTTCCGCTTAGGTTTTGATTCTTCGGTGATGGTGTTTTCGGAGTCACTCGCGGGTTTCTCGGACGGAATGAATCACATGATCAGCAATAGGATTAGTCGGCGAGAAGGGAGGACGTGTTCTCTATTGCTGCTTTGGGTTCTCGATTTTTTTTTCGCTGCAAATGTTCTTGACATTATTCCGTGACTCACTTGGTTTGACGGAAAATGAGATCAATGCTTCGATGCCTAAAGATTTCTCGTATAATTTTTTGATTCTTATACTTGTTTTATCAAGTTCGAGAAGATCTTTATGACTTCGGCAAATCATGGAGTTTTGCTCTGAAGTTTCGCAGAGATTTTCTAACCGCATGATTGCGACGAGAGATTCTGTATATTCCTCGAGATTATTTCCCAGACAGTTTGGGTCAGTCTTTGGCGCTTAGACGGTTTTTAGATTGTCGTTTGCTTTTGGGATGATTTCGACGAGGCGTCGCATTGTCTGAATATTTTTCTGCTTGTTCTGTCGAGAGGTTGCTTTATAGAAAGCGTTTTCTCGATGCGAGGGAAAATATTCGACGAAAAGAAAAAAGATGAGTATTCTTTGAAGGATTCGGATGATCGATAATCCGGGTTGGTTAAAGACTGTGGTAGATTGGCGATGACTTGGAGTATGTCTAGTTTACGAAAATTTCTAGAAGCGAGTCGGTTTTAAGACGATATCAGCGTCTCTAGCTCCTTATTTCTTTTAGGAAATGAGTACGTTCGAATGCGTGGCGATCGTTTCTCAGTTGTACGAGAGATTGGATCGTTTTGCGAGTTATGCCTGAATGGTTAGAGAACAACAAATCGAGATAGAAGTCTAATAAAATTTGCAAATCGGACATACCTTAGTTTCATTCATAATTTGGGATCGTCTATTCTTCGTTCTTCGTCTTTTGACTTACCGGTCTTCGAAAACTTACCAGCATGAGTATCGGAGCGGGGAGAAGACATAACCCTCGGAGCTCATGTTCTTGTTTCTTTGGCCGACTAGGTGCACTTTGTATATCGAAAAAATCAATCACGTGTTTATGATTGGATGTTTACGACTTAGCGTGGCAGAGTTTCGTAAAACCGGATTGGGTTTAGAGAGTTCATATTTCTTGTATAGTTTAGGCAACTTTGGTGTTAAGTCAACCGTTGCCGTTTTAGACGATTGGTTCGAACTTATACTAAGAAACAAGTCTTTGCGGTTTTATCGTAAAATCCCGATGGAAATTCCGATTGAGACGAAACGAGAATCAGCGCGATCAAGACTCGAGAGAGAAACTCGAGGATTGGTTCAGCTTGACGTAGGGCAACTCACCGTCTTTTCGGCTGGATAGTATTGCCCGATTCTGCGAGTTGCCTAAGGTTCTTCCGTGAGCAACCTAGGGCTTTGTTGCGAATAACCTAGGGATTTTCCGCGAGTAACATAGGGTTTTGCCGCAAAATAACCTACGTTTTTTTCGTGAGTTACCTAAGGATTTTTCCGCGAACAGCCTAGGGTTTTTCCGCGAGTAACCTAGGATTTATTTCGCGAGTAACTTACTGTTTGTTTCGCGGTTTCTGGGAGAGCAAGTTTTATTTTTCCGAAAAGTTCTCGGAAAACGTCTTTTGCTCAACCCGTGAGTTTTGTCCAATTAGGAAATAAGAAAAACACTATGGGGTTTGATAGATATTATCGTTGCCCTTAGTGATCTAAGATAGAAATCGTGAGCTTGTTTTGTTGCTCTTCCTGTGGCGAAGAGTCCCGATTAGGTTTCGATTTTGTTGAGTGCTACAGCGTTTGCGTGTACGTTGGCTGTACGAGTAGTCGCTGCTGGAGTTGTTTTACCAGCGTTTTTGCGAGTTGCGACTTTGTCTTTCATACATCCAGACATCGTTTTGGTAAGGCGTTTTGCAGCTATGAGTAAGAGTAATCCGACCCCCCTCCTTCTAGCGCCAAATTGTGGGAACCGAAATTCACATTTGTCGATTTCCGTTAAATAAGGAAACTTAGGAAAACCCTGATTTTCCAGAGGAACCGGATCTCTGCGAAAGCCAACGACAAGTAACCAAATAAATGCGGAAAAATATGAAAAACGTAATAAAACGAATTTAAAGAAAGTGTAGATCTTATTTCGATTTCGCGTAAGGGCGTTGCGATCATTACAAGGGTTTACAAAGGCTTTGGCTGCATGGCTGTCAGCGAGTTATCAACATAAAAACCTTAAAAGACGGAAAAAGATAGAAAAAGGATTTGATTGATTTTGGATTAAACCTTATGAAAAGCTGCCTACGTACCCCTTTCGAGGATCAAGTCAAACGTAGTTCAGTTGGTAGAGCTGGACCAGAGATCGAACTGCCTGGGCGAGTTCGTCTAGTAACTGAGCGCCAGCCATAGAAACCGAACTTGTCGAGAAAAAGCCTAAGTTTCTAAGTGCGTAAAATTCTAAATCTAGAAAAGTTGTGAATGTCTCAGATGAGAGCTCTGGATTTCGTCCCTTTGCTTCTGCCCTATGCCTCTTGCTTATATACTCCCTTCCTAGGCGGTTTAGTCTTTCCATTTTGCCCAGATTCGAGTTTAATGGGAATCTTCCATTTATCTCGATCTTTCCTTTTTCCCGCGGAAATCTTCTATTTATCCTCAAACTTGACACTTATCTTCTTTCTGCGAGTAAATTGCCAAAACGTCTTCGTATCTTCAGGTTGGACTTCATTTGAAGTCACGAGTGGCTTTTATCGCGTTTTATGAATTTCCGAGCCGTTTTGCAATAAATCCGTTTTACGACTTTAGACGAGATCGTTTCCTGATACGATGCCATTTTTGGATAAGTTTCTCGAGTTAAACGTAAAGCTAAGCAATGTTCGATGTTTCGATTAATCGTTGCCATTTTCTACGATTTACTCGGGGTTTTATTAAAAACGCGTTTTGTACGATTTTTACGAAAAAACTCAAATAAATCGTATAGTTTAGGCAATATTCGGTGTTTCATTTAACCGTTGCCGTTTTATAGGTTTTCCTCGAGTTCTTTTTGAGAAAACAAAGTTTTACGGTTTTTATCGTAAAACTCAAATGATAGGACGGATTGAGACGAAACGGGAGACATTTCGACCGTGATTCGGAATACGATCGTGTCGAAGGACATATGCCTTGAATCAAGGATGTGGGAGATCGAGGCTCGGGATGGTCGGCTCGACGTACGGCGAGCTAGTTCAGCTTGGCCAGGTCGCCGTATGGCGAACTATGCGATAAGAGCCTGTGGGGCAAAGTTGTGGGAACCGAAATCCACACTGTCGATTTTCCGTCAAATATGGAAACTTTGGATGAAACCCTAATTTTCCCGAGGTCCTGGATCTCTGCGAAAATCACTAAAACAAACGAATTCAAAAGAATATGGATGAACAATAAAGAACAGAGAGTAAGAACTTGTGCGAAAGCTTTTATTAAACTAGAATCGACAACTGTTACAAGAAGAATTGAAGAACTTAGACGTCGAAACTTTCTAAGGATCTGAATTGCTAGTCTAAACGCTAAGTCCTAAATTCCTAAGCTAACAGCCGTCTTTTTAGGTCTGATTTTCGTCCCCTTCTTCTGCCCTACGCCTCTGGTTTATATACTCCTTGCCTTGACGGTTCGATCTTTCCATTTTGCCGGATTTGAGTATTTCGGGAATCTTCGATTTTTCTCGATCCTTCCTTTTCTTCCGTGGAAATCTTCTATTTATCTTCAAACTTGCCTTTTATCTTCGAACTTGATATTTATTTTCCTTCTGCGAGTAAACCGTCAACACGTTATCGAAACTTCGGGTTAGATTCCGTTAAGATCGCGAGATGGGTTTTTATCGCGTTTTAGGTCCTTCCGGGCCGTTTCACGAGAAATCCGTTTTCTGACTTTTACGGGATCGTTTCCTGATCTGACATAGTTTTTAATAAATTCCTCGAGTTAATCGTAAGGTTTTACGATTTACTCGACTTTTTATTAAAAATACGTTTTTTTATGATTTACTCGACAATTTTTGTTACAAACGCGTTTTTTATGATTTCAACGAGAAATCTCGAATAAATCGTATAGTTTAGGCAATGTTCGGTTAACCGTTGCCGTTTTATACGATTTCTTCGAGTTCTTTATCGAGAAAACAAAGTTTTACGGTTTTTATCGTAAAACTTGAACGATAAGTCGGATCTAGATGGAACGGGAGATGTTTCGGCCGTGGTTCAGAACGCGACCGTGTCGTAAGTTTCGAATCGGGAATGCGGGAGATCGAGGCGCAGGACATCCAGGAAATCTCTAGTTCGCCCATCGGCGAACTAGTCGAGTGCCTCTTAGTTCGCCCATGGGCAAACTAGTCGTGACTAGTTCGCGTTTTACGGCTTGTTTCGGTTTTTCGCGGTTTCGTAAAACGATTCTTTGAGTTTTATAAAACGATTCTTCGAGCTTTATAAAACGATTCTCGAGTTTTATAAAACGATTCTCGAGTATTATAAAACGGTTCTTCGAGTTTAATAAAACGATTCTTCGAGTTTTATAAAACGATTCTCGAGTTTTATAAAACGATTCTTCGAGTTTTATAAAACGATTCTTCAAGTTTTATAAAACGATTCTTCGAGCGTAAGGCCGCAAGAGAACTCGTCCAAACCCTGATGTTCCCGCGAGAAAGACAGACGTGAAGGGTTCCGAGACCGGAGCTTCGTCTAGCAAGACACCGAGCTTGATGTTGATTTCGCAGCAGCGTAACAAGGTACAGGTTCGCAAACATATGTTTTCAAGAATATATTCGTAGCTGACCATCTTTCTTGATTTTTCCAGTTTGTTTCGTTGATCGATGGGATGATCAAAGAATGTGGGTCCGAAGTTGAGCGTTTAGCCAAGGAGTTAGCCGTGTCACAGGAGAGGTCGGCTCAGCTCGAGGGGAAACTGAAGGCGATAGAAGATATGCATTCCGCGGAGGTGTCTCGATTCGAAGCTCGGATTAGCGATCTGGAGCGTGATCTTGGAAAGACCGCGGTCTCTCTGATCAAGGCAAAGGATGGAAAGAAATCCAAGGCTTCGGAGCTGCGCAGACTTCAGCGCAAGATGAAGAGTTTCGAGGAATCAGCTGTCCGTGTGACTGAAAGATCTATTCCTGTCGAGGGAAGTGATTCCGATCCGAATCTTGCTGCCGTACCTCAGTCTGATGCGGACAATGGTGATGACCCGGAGGTTGCTGTCGAGGGCGAAGGTAATGCGATGGATGAGGATGAGGCTCCGCATGCGGAGGATGTTTGAAGTTGTAGTCTCTTACGAGACTTTCTTTTAAAAATTAGATTTTTATGTATTCGGCCGAGTGCGGCTTTTGTACTTGTTTGGGACTGGCCTTCTATGGCTTTTGAATCCCTTGTTTCTTCGGTAACTTTTTATTTTCGTAATGGATAATCGGTTTTTATTTAAACCTTTTGTTTTGAGTTGATATTGCGGGAGGTCCGCGAGTTGTCGTCTCGCATTCCGTTCCCTTAGTAGATCGCCTTGATCGTTTGCCCGTTGTAGGATGTTTGGTAAATCGAGTGAGCGTTTAGATATAGACGAAGAGACATGCCTTTAGGATCTCGATTCATGCCTTGAGATGTTAGCGACCAGTGTGCTGGGTTTAGGGCAAGACCTAGGTTTACTTTCTGATTAAGGCTGTGCGATGACTAGTCGGCTTTCTTTTTGCCCGTTGCGATTTTAACCTGATTCCATACCGATTTAGAATCCGCGATAGGTTCTCGGCTTATACGATTCGTCTGGTTGGAACCGAGCATCTCACCGGGAACAATTTCTAAGTTGCCCGGAAGTGCTGACCAAAAATTTGGATTTCTTTTATAGCACGCTATTTTATCCTCGTCGGATGTATGCGGACCGATAGGTCGGTGCGTTTGTTTAGGACGGCTAGCGTGCTCGACGGGGCCAATCGCCGAGCGTTCGTGTTTTTATAGTCGCGGACGGACTTTGGGGAAATATTTATAAGTTGCCCGGAAGTGCTGACCAAAAGTTTGGATTTCTTTTATAGCGCTATTACCCTTGTGTCGGGTGTTCGAGAGCTATCTATGCGAGATAATTTAAGTTTTTTAAGACTGTTGCGAGTTCGTTGTTATCAGCAGCGAACTATTTTTAAGCGATAGATGTTTGCGCAGTTTGGGCCTTCGCGAAGGATACGTGTGTTAAGAAGTTTTGCGTATTTTATAGTCGCGGACGGACTGTTTGTTGTTTTTTTGAAGAGGAATGTTTTTTCCGAACGTTGGCGACGTCTCGCTAAATTCAGAATTTTGTTTTTTCTTTCGATGCGTTTGCCGAAATTTTTTGAGAAAATTCGAGTTTTGAAATTTTGGGAGTGTACGAGTATACGTATACTCAGCTACTCCCCCCTTTGGGACGAGGGGGACAGCTGGTCTTGTCTTGAGACAAGATTCCTACGTACCCTTTCGAGGGGATCAAGCCGTCGTAGTTCAGTTTTCTGCGGGCGCGCCGCCTAGTGATAGTATTTTTTAAGGTGCATCGCGTTCCAGGATCTGGGAATTTTGATGCCCTGCATGTTTGCGATTTCGGATGCTCCGGGTCGGACTACTTTTATGACCTTGTACGGTCCTTCCCAATTTGCTCCTAGTTTACCGGCGTTTCGTTCTGCGGTGTTCTTGAAGACTTTTCGTAAGACTAGCTCGCCTTCGTGAAATCTGCGGTTCCGCACGTTCGCGTTATAGTACTTTGCGGCCGCTTGCTGGTAATTTTGAATTCGAACGAGTGCCTGATCCCGCCATTCGTTAATTAGGTCGAGTTCGTCGAGAAGCATTAGGTTATTTGCCTCTTCTCTTTCCGGGAGCAGTCTTCTACGTACTCCTGGAAATTCGACTTCTGCGGGAATCATGCATTCCGTTCCGTATACAAGAGCAAAAGGAGTTTCGCCCGTTGCTCGCCTCGTGGTTGTGCGGTGCGACCATAAAACTCCTTCGAGTTCTTCGGCCCACTTTCCCTTTTTGGCGTCAAGGCGTTTCTTGAGACCGTCGAAGATAGTTTTATTAATAGTCTCGGCTTGTCCGTTGCCTTCTGGATATCTTGGAGTCGATTTTGTCAATCGTATTTTCCATTTTTCGCAAAAAGCTTCGAATCTAGTAGAGATAAACTGGGATCCCTTATCCGTCACGATTTTGTATGGTACTCCATGTCTACAGACTATGTTCCTCCATATGAAACTTTCTACCTGGGCGTCTTTGATGCTTCCGTAAGAGTCGGCTTCGACCCATTTAGAGAAAAAAATCGGTCAGAACCAGGAGGAAGCGTTTTTGTTTAGACGCGTGCATTGGCCCGACTATATCCATCGACCACCGCATGAACGGGTATGGTGCCGAGATAGATGAAAAGACCTCGGCGGGTTGGTGAATAGTCGGAGCGTGCCGCTGACATTTCTCGCATTTTCGCAAAAAATCTTCGCAATCTTTTACCATCGTCGGCCAGAAATATCCGTGGCGCTTGATTTTTATTGCGAGGGATCTCCCGCCAGAATGGTTTCCGCAAGATCCAGAGTGCACTTCCTGCATAACCCGCCGTGCTTTCCCCCCTTGCACGCAAGTCATCAGTGGTCCGGAGAACCTCCATTTATAAAGTTCTCCGTCCATTACGACGTACCGTGCGGCCTAGGTTTTTATCTTTCGGGCCGCCCATTTTTCCGATGGAAGTTCTCCGTTGGTTATGTATGCGAGGATTGTTTCCATCCACGGACGATTGAATTCGTAATCGGACTGATCTTCGGCCGGGTGGCTCTCCTCCACTTCGTCTTCTGGTTCATTGATCAGATTTACGACTATGGGCGGTCCGATGCTAGGGTGTTCGATAAATTCAACGGGAATTACGCTGCTCATACAAGGATCCGAGCTGGATGCTAGGGCGGCCAAGGCGTCTGCCTGGGCGTTCTCCGCTCGAGGAATTCTAGTCAAAGCGAATTGATCGAACTTCTGAGTTGGATCTTTTACCAAGATCAGATACGCTTTCATTCTTTCGTCCCTTGCTTCGTATTCCCCGCTAAATTGACTAGCCACTAGTTGGGAATCGCAGTACGCTTGAAGGTTACAAATCTTCAGTCCGTGAGCTAATCGTAGTCCTGCGATCAAGGCCTCATACTCGGCTTCGTTGTTTGAAGCGTGGAAAATTAATCGGAATGAATGTTCCAATACTTCTCCCGTCGGGGATGCAAGTCGGATGCCAATCCCAGAACCTTGTTTGGACGAGGATCCGTCAACGTACAAGATGCAGGTCGAGTTCGGCTCTCGGTTGGACGTACTTCCCGTCGGGAGTTCCACTATGAAGTCTGCGAGTACTTGTGATTTCGCGCAAGTCTTTGCGCGATATTCAATATCGTACTCGCTCAGCTCGATCGCCCATTTTGCTAATCTTCCCGATTGGCTGGGACTGTGCAAAATGGTGCGGAGAGGGAATGACGTGGGAACGACGATGGTGTGAGATTGGAAATACGGTCTCAGTTTCCTTGCGGACANTCTGCGAGTACTTGTGATTTCGCGCAAGTCTTTGCGCGATATTCAATATCGTACTCGCTCAGCTCGATCGCCCATTTTGCTAATCTTCCCGATTGGCTGGGACTGTGCAAAATGGTGCGGAGAGGGAATGACGTGGGAACGACGATGGTGTGAGATTGGAAATACGGTCTCAGTTTCCTTGCGGACATGACCACGGCCAGAGCCAATTTCTCCATCATCGGGTATCGCGTTTCCGCGTCCAGTAGTGTCTTACTTACATAGAAGATCGGCTTTTGTTCGCCGTGCTCTTCCCGGATAAGGACGCCACTTACGGCGGTCGTTGATACTGCGATATAGAGGAATAATTGTTCTCCTTCTACAGGTTTTGCGAGTACTGGCGGGGTGGCTAGATAATGTTTCAGCTGTTGGAAAGCTTTCTCGCATTCTTCTGACCATTCGAACTTTTTTCTTCCCTTCAATGTCTCGTAGAAAGGTAGACATTTGTCCGTTGATCGCGAGATAAAACGGTTAAGTGCTGCGACCCTGCCGGTTAGTCTTTGTACTTCGCGTTTCGTCCTGGGAGAGACCATCTCTATTAGTGCCGTGATTTGTTTCGGGTTAGCCTCGATCCCGCGGTAAGTGACGAGGTACCCTAGAAATTCTCCGGACGCAACGGCAAACCGACACTTTGCCGGGTTCAACTTCATGTTATGAAGGTTGAGCCTCTCGAAACATTCTTGGAGGTGTACGACGTGGTCTTGCTCTTCGAGTGATTTTACGATCATATCTTCGATGTATACTTCCATCGTTTTCCGAGTTGTTCGGAGAACATTTGGTTGACGAGTCGTTGGTAAGTCGCGCCAGCATTCTTTAGACCGAAAGGCATCACTTTATAGCAATAGGTTCCCCGATCAGCTATGAATGCGGTTTTCTCCCGATCGTCGGGATTCATCATGATCTGATTGTATCCCGAGAAGGCGTCCATTAAAGATAAGAGTTTGTTGCCCGCGGTTGCCTCGACTAAGCGTTCAATGTGCGGCAGAGGATAACTATCTTTCGGACACGCCTTATTGAGATCGGTGAAATCGACGCAGACTCGCCATTTTCCGTTCTTTTTCTTTACGACAACGGGATTGGCGATCCAGTCAGGATACCGAACCTCCGTTATCGATCCTACTTTGAGGAGTCTGTCGACTTCGCTGTTGACCGCTTCGGCGCGTTCCGGCCCCAGTTTTCGTCTTTTTTGTTTGACGGGTTTGGATGTCGGGTCAACGTTGAGTTCATGACATGTGATGTTTATGTCGATCCCTCGCATATCTTCTGCAGTCCAAGCGAACGTGTTCGAGTTTTGTTTTAGACATGTCAGGAGTTCGACTTTTAAGGTCTCGCTCAGGTTCACACCGATTTCGACACAGCGTTCTGGAAAATTATCATCGATGCATACCGAGATGACGGGTTCGCAGGTTGGCTCGCGTTTATCTTCCAAAGCCTCGGCCGCTCGCAACTGCCATAAGAGTTCCGTTTTAACTTGCTCTGGGGCGTTCTCGAGGGACGTCGACTTCTTTTTATTTTTGGAATAGATATCGACCGGCAGATTTTTTCTTTTTAAATCCGCGGCGTAGCAAACCTACAAAGTTCGTCGGTTTCCCCATATAGTCTCGATTCCGTTCGGAGTTGGGAACTTGAGACACATATGGTACGTTGACGGAATCGCTTGGTTCGAATTTAACCATGGTGTCCCTACGATTGCGTTGTAAGACATAGGTCGGTCGACGACTTCGAATTCAACGTTTTTCATTATGCTCCCAGTGCGAACTGCCAAAGTGATATTTCCGAGGGTCATAGTGATTTCTCCCGAGAGTCCTATGTTGGGGTCAAAATCGGTACGACGGAATTAATAACCAAAACTCCCCGCAAAAATACAAAAGGAACAATTTTATAAAACCCGAGGAGTAGTTTTATAAAGCTCAAAGTCATTTATAAAACTCGCAGATCGTTTTATAAAAACTCGAAAGGCCGTTTTATAAAACCCGAAGATCGTTTTATAAGACTCGAGAATAGTTTTATAAAACCCGAGAAGTAGTTTTATAAAACCCGAAGATCGTTTTATAAGACTCCAGAATAGTTTTATAAAACCCGAGAAGTAGTTTTATAAAACCCGAAGATCATTTTAAAAAGCTCGAGAATTGTTTTATAAAACTTGAAAAGCCGTTTTATAAAACTCGAAGGTCGTTTTATAAAACTTAAATATCGTTTTATAAAACTCGGAAAATCGTTTTATAAAACTTAAGGATCGTTTTATAAAACTCGAGAATCGTTTTATAAAACTCAAGAATCGTTTTATAAAACTCGAAGATAGTTTTATAAAACTCGAAGATCGTTTTATAAGACTCGAGAAATTGTTTTATAAAACTTAAGGATCGTTTTATAAAACTCGAGAATCGTTTTATAAAACTCGAAGATCGTTTTATAAAACTCGAGAAATCGTTTTATAAAACCTAAGGATCGTTTTATAAAACTCGAGAATCATTTTATAAAACTCGAAGATCGTTTTATAAAACTCGAAGATCGTTTTATAAAACTCGAGGAACCGTTTTAAAAAACATAAGGATCATTTTGTAAAACTCGAAGATCGTTTTATAAAACTCGAAGATCGTTTTATGAAATCCGAAGATCGTTTTATAAAACTCGAGAATCGTTTTACGAAACCACAAAAAACCGAAATACCCATCTAGTTCGCCCATGGGCGAACTAAGCCGGCCCGGCTTAGTTCGCCGATGGGCGAACTAGAGATTTCCCGGATATTCCGCGTCTCGATCTCCCGCATTCCCGATTCGAAACTTACATCTTTCGACAAGGTCACGTTCTAAACCACGGCCGAAACATCTCCCGTTCCATCTCGATCTGACCTACCGTTCGAGTTTTACGATAAAAACCGTAAAACTTCGCTTTCTCGGAAAGAACTCGAGGAAATCGTACAAAACGGCAACGGTTAAACGAAACACCGAACATTGCCTAAATCATACGATTTATTCGAGATTTCTCATTGAAATCATAAAAAACGCGTTTTTAATAAGAAACGCCGAGTAAGTCGTAAAAAACGTGTTTTCAATAAAAAGTCGAGTAAATCGTAAAACCTTGCGATTAGCTCGAGGAATTTATTAAAAATGACGTCAGATTAGGAAACGATTCCGTAAAAAGTCGGAAAACGGTTTTTATCGTAAAACGGCCCGGAAGGACCTAAAACGCAATAAAAACCCATTTCGCGATCTTAACGGAATCTAACCCGCAGATTTGATAACGTTTTGACGGTTTACTCGCAGGAGGAAAATGAAAGTCAAGTTTAAAGATAAAAGGAAGGTTTGAAGAAAAATAGAAGATTTCCGCGGAAGAAAAGGAAGAATCGAGAAAAATGGAAAATTCCCAATATAGTCGAATCTGGGCGAAATGGAAAGTCCGAATGACCAAGGCGAGGAGTATATAAATATGAGGTCTAGGGCAGAAGCAAGACACACGAAATTCAGAGCTCTCACCACCAAAACTAGCATTTAGGAATCTTTCCGTTTTTCTATTAGCGAGCTGCGTCTCAATTAGGGTTTTTTGTTCTTAAGTTTTCGGCTACTCTCTTTGTACCAGTTCAACACAGATTCGGAATAAGAACCTCTTTGCTCTCGATTTTTGTTTATCTTTTAATAATTCTAAGTTTTCTTGTTATCTTAATCTTCGTTGCGCGGTTCTGCATATAGCCGGTTCCTCTGGAAACTTAGGGTTTTCCCGAAGTTTCCTTATTTACGATTATTTGACAGTAGGTGGATTTCGACACTCACAGTTTGGCGCTAGAAGGAGGGGGAGTAGGATCTATCTTACACCGTAGCCGCAACATGTCCAACGAAGAAACGATGGCTGGTGACAACTAAACTCGCAACGAACGCGACAACGTTGAAACACCACCACCAAAAGACGCGCCTGCGGCCAACGCTACAAACGCTAACGCCGAGACCGTCGAAAATATGCTTTCCGAGTTTAATAAAAAATCGGAAGAGCAGGAAAAGCTCATTGGTTCGCTCGCAAAACGGGTCGAAACCCTAACTGCGAGAACCAGAGCGATTCGCCCCCGCGGAACTACCAAGATCAGCGGAAGGAGACTCGATTTCGGCGCTCCTACAGATCGTTCCAGAATCGATCAGGGAAACTTACCGGAAAAAGATTCCAAAAAAGAAAACCCTGGCACGACAATGAACGAATCGGAAAAATCTCCTATGCGCGAACAGGAGACCGAAGGCGACGGCATCGAAAGGGTCAACTTGGAAACGAGCGACCAGGCCGACTCGACAGACGAAGACGCCGACGTCCATCCTAGGAGAAGAAAAACTCGCAGTCCTCAACCGGAGTCGTCTCCCGAACGTTCCTTTACTGGAGACGAANATGCGCGAACAGGAGACCGAAGGCGACGGCATCGAAAGGGTCAACTTGGAAACGAGCGACCAGGCCGACTCGACAGACGAAGACGCCGACGTCCATCCTAGGAGAAGAAAAACTCGCAGTCCTCAACCGGAGTCGTCTCCCGAACGTTCCTTTACTGGAGACGAAGGGGAACTCGACTTCGCGCGATACGCAAAAACCGTCGAGGAGCGATCTCCGGTCACTCGCAGCAAACGCCGACAAGGTCGGAAAACTGCTGGTGATCTGACCGAGATTCGCGATCTCCGCAAATACATCACCAAAACGGCCGCGGCGGTAAAAGCGGTGAAATCTCAGATTCACCACGCTACCAGCGCCGCACCCGAGATCGA
This sequence comes from Eruca vesicaria subsp. sativa, assembly GCA_932364175.1. Classification (NCBI taxonomy): domain Eukaryota; kingdom Viridiplantae; phylum Streptophyta; class Magnoliopsida; order Brassicales; family Brassicaceae; genus Eruca; species Eruca vesicaria. The sequence continues at coordinate 19,839 of CAKOAT010200710.1, forward strand.
TTGGCTACTGTACGATTCTCGGAAAATGCCCTTCACGACCTGCATCACCGAGATCAAACTGCCCGATCCCGGAAAGCTTAAGGTACCAACTTACGACGGGACGTCCGATCCCAAAGCGCACCTGCAGGCGTTCCAGATCACCATGGGACGGGCCAAGCTCAAGGACCACGAAAAAGACGCAGGCTACTGCCGCCTCTTAGTCGAAAACCTAGAAGGAGCTGCGCTCGAATGGTTCGCCAAACTTAGGCAAAAATCGATCGGAAGTTTCCGTCGACTGGCTTCGGAATTCCTGAAGCAGTACTCGATGTTCATTAACCCGGAAACCTCCGACGCCGATCTTTGGAGCTTAGTGCACAAGGAGGACGAATATCTCCGCGATTTCATGAGTAAATTCAAACTCGTCATGGCTAGGGTTAGCGGGATTAGCGACAAAGCCGCCATCAACGCGTTAAGGAAATCGCTCTGGTATAAATCAAAGTTCTGCAAATGGATAACTCTCGAGAAACCGCGGACGATCCAAGATGCGCTCCATAAGGCCACCGACTTCATAACCATCGAAGAGGAAACTAAAATCCTGTCCGAAAAGCATAAGCCGACGAAAACATCCGCGATGGAAAACGCGTCCGAGCAGAAGCAGAAAAAGAGAAGCTCTCGTAACGAGAAATTCGTCCATCACGAGGGACATAATCTCCAAGGGGCGCATAACTACGCCATTAACCCCGAGGCTGAACAAGGGCGAACTACGGGTAACACGTGGACGAGAAATTCAAATTACGATGAGAATTCTTTCTGCGACCTCCACCAAACCCGTGGTCATACCACCGTGAACTGCAAAGTTCTCGGCGCCAGACTTGCGGCAAAATTGGTCGCGGGAGAGCTCTCTGAGATATCCAGTGTCAAGGATCTCATCCACGATTCGGACCGCGTCCCGAAGAATGACAAAAACACGCAAACCTCGCCTCAGGGAAATCAGTCAGGCGAAAAACGCGGACGAAGAGTAGACGAGAAGGGTAACGATGCTAACCGCAGAAAAATCAACATGATCATCGGCGAATCGCCATACTTTAACGACACCGTCTCGTCAATAAAATCCTACCAACGTAAAGCCGAAACCGGCTCGAGTTGGAAGGTGCCGACAGACGATTCTCCGACAGGGGTAATCTCCTTCGACGATGCTAAAACCGGTGGCATTGACCAACCGCATGCCGATCCCCTTGTCATCGATTTGGTGATAAGCGATCTAGAGGTTGCTCGAATCCTGGTTGATACCGGAAGCACGGTCAATGTCATCTTCCGCAACACGCTAGCACACATGGGAATCGACCTCTCGGAAGTCGAGCCGATTCCAAAACCGCTGACTTGTTTCTCCGGCGAAACGTCAATGACCCTGGGATCAATCCGACTACCGGTCGCCGCGAAAGAAGTGACGAAAATCGTTAACTTCGCGGTAGTCGATTTCCCGGCTATCTACAACGTGATTATGGGCACGCCTTGGATAAATTCCATGAAGGCGGTTCTGTCCACGTATCACATAGGCATCAAATTTCTGACGCCTACGGGAGTCGCAGTAATTTGGGGATGCCAAAGACAATCGCGATCTTGCTTCCTGGCCGAACATAAGCTGAGGCAATTGGCGGTCGCGATCGTGAAACCAAAACGGGCAAAGGTCACGCCACCGCCCGCAGACGACGACCCAAAGCAAGCAACGGCCGAGAAACTAGAAGTTTCCGCACCCATCGCTTCCACCCAACCGGAGGAGACCATCCCGGACAAAGACATCGATCCCACGACTGAAGCGATCGAGAAGTCTACGACAGCCGAGTAAGCACACTCGCGCAAACAATCAGAGCTACGAGATGGCTTGATTTCCGAAAGGAATACGTAGGCAGCTCGCCTAAAGACGAGTTCAGCTATCCCCCCTTCCAAAACGGGGGGGGGGGGGGAGTGGGTGAGTATACGAGTATTCGTATACTCCCAAAAAATTTTACAAAATTTCTTTTAGCTTTGTAATCGAAAAATTTTCGAAATTTTTAATAAAGACAAAGTTAGAATATTTCTGCTACCATCGAAAAACACAAATCCGGAAAATCGCTTCCGCAGTAACAACTACTCAATCGTTTTTATAAAAATTCGCATATCAAAATATTTTCGGAAAGAACGGGCGAGACGTCGCCTAAAATCTCAAAGAAAAATATTTCCCCAAAGTCCGTCCGCGACTATAAAAACACGAACGCTCGGCAATTGGCCCCGTCGAGCACGCTAGCCGTCCTAAACAAACGCACCGACCTATCGGTCCGCATACATCCGACGAGGATAAAATAGCGCGCTATAAAAGAAATCCAAAATTTTGGTCAGCACTTCCGGGCAACTTAGAAATTGTTCCCGGTGAGATGCTCGGTTCCAACCATACGAATCGTATAATCCGAGAACCTATCGCGGATTCTAAATCGGTATGGAATCAGGTTAAAATCGCAACGGGCAAAACGAAAGCCGATTAGTCATCGCACAGCCCCAATCCGAAAGTAAACCTAGGTCTTGCCCTAAACCCAGCACACTGGTCGCTAACGTCTCAAGGCATGAATCGAGATCCTAAAGGCATGTCTCTTCGCCCACATCTAAAA
>CAKOAT010200710.1:22660-66650 GCA_932364175.1 Eruca vesicaria subsp. sativa
GCAATCGCAGCCTCATACGAATAGTCCGGCTCCTGGGTAAGATGCAAACCCCCAACTACGCCCCGACACTCGCGGAAATTACCATTCGCTCTTTGCGCATCTTCAAATTCCGCATAAAGAGGCACGAACCGCTCGCGCCGAGCCATCAACTCCGCAGCGACCTCTCTTTTGCCTGCCCTACGAGCACGGCGAGCCATCGTGTTAGAAAGTTCTAAGCTTCGACGGGATTCAGCTTCATACTCTTCTCTCACACGAGCGGCCTCCTTTGCAGCCAAATCCTGGGCACGAGAGAAACTGGCATCGATCTCCCCTCTGATACGAAATGCCTCCGCCTCTGCTGCTGCAGCCCTGGATTCGGCCCTGCGGAGCTCCGCACTATTCGCATTCACCGCCTCGCTCATAAAGCGAAGACCCTGCGAAACGGAACAAACATCCTTCGTAAAAACGTACGTACATAATTATAATAAAGAATAGGCAAACCTTGTTGAAAAGCCTCGACGCTTTCGCAAACGGTGTGTCAGCTGGCCCTCGGGATGACGTCTCAGCCGGATCAAATTCGGAGGGCGAAAAATCAATAAGATGCTCGATATCAATATCTTCGTTAGATGCCCGACCGTGGTTGACCGGAACTTCTCTATCCTGCGGAGATCAAGATCTTTCCCTCTCCTCCGCACCATCGTCCGCCTTAAGATCAGCATGACCGTCGCGAGAAAAAACGGACGAATAATAGGCGGCGGCACAACGGATCCTTTTCGGAGAAAAATACCCCCAATGAAGCGGGTCGCCGCGCAGAAGATTCATAACCTTCGGAAAATCTTCAAGCATCGGCACCGGAAGGGCAGGCACTGCGAAACAAACGAAAAAGTTAAAACCTATATCTACATAGATATGGGTATCACGTTAATAGAATACCGTTTGTCACCCGCGCAGCCCTAAACAAAGGAATACAACTCTCCTCCACCGATTCGCTGTCAATTTTGACATAAAAGAAACGGTAGATCCAGTCGTGATCATTCGAGGCAAGCCCGCCAACAACCGTCATGTCCCGTCGGGGGGCTAAGTAAAAACCACCCTTTCTCCCCTTGAATGTCAATATAGACAAAAGATAATCCGCATCAAGGGACATACCGCGTTCATATCCCAACACCAGAATCCCGATAAGGTGCTGTAAGCCTTTAGGGCGTAGTTGGCCGAATGGTACTCCAAACCTGTCCAAGAATTTGAAAATGGCTCGAGGAATAGGGAACCATAGATGGCAGGTCAACAGAAAGGCTTCATAGCACGTAAAATAACCCGGAGGCGGATCCTCGGCACACTTACCCTGGACAGGGATGCAAAACTGAACTGACTCGGGGATCGCACAGGTATTTCTCAAATATCCGAGAGAACCAACGGTACTCGTGCTCATGCCAACTGCCCTCTTCCGGGGATTATTTCTCTTCGGAACCCAGAAATTCGAAGGCGGCACCTCCGCGGCATTCACGGCTGAACAGTAGTCTGCGAACTCTTCCTTAGTCGTAAGGAAACGTCGAAAGACCGGCTTGGGAAGAGGACAGCCGCTGGAAGTATCAAGGTCGCTCGGATCAAAGATTGATGCATGAGCATCATCTGAAACTTTCAGTCCAAAAGACATGTTGGATAGTCGAAAGAAAAAAGGATCTAAAGGAAAAAGTAGAGAGAAGCTTTCCTAAAACTTAAGCAAGTTAAAAAAGGATCTAAAACTTAAGGAATGAATGAAAAATTTATAAAACTCACTCCATATACTTATAGGGAAGAATTTTACTATTCATCTTTGGACTTTTGGCCATTAAAGTTCCGCCTAATTCCACCAAACTCGCCAAACGAGCTCAATCCACTCGCAAGAATCTCACGATTCTTACGAGCTGGGGGGCTAACTGTTGGAGTCAAAATCGGTACGACGGAATTAATAACCAAAACTCCCCGCAAAAATACAAAAGGAACAGTTTTATAAAACCCGAGGAGTAGTTTTATAAAGCTCAAAGTCATTTATAAAACTCGCAGATCATTTTATAAAAACTTGAAAGGCCGTTTTATAAAACCCGAAGATCGTTTCATAAGACTCGAGAATAGTTTTATAAAACCCGAGAGAAGTTTTATAAAACCCGAAGATCGTTTTATAAGACTCGAGAATAGTTTTATAAAACCCGAGAAGTAGTTTTATAAAACCCGAAGATCGTTTTATAAAGCTCGAGAATTGTTTTATAAAATTTGAAAAGCCGTTTTATAAAACTCGAAGGTCGTTTTATAAAACTTAAAGATCGTTTTATAAAACTCGGAAAATCATTTTATAAAACTTAAGGATCGTTTTATAAAACTCGAGAATCATTTTATAAAACTCGAGAATCATTTTATAAAACTCGAAGATCGTTTTATAAAACTCGAAGATCGTTTTATAAGACTCGAGAAATCGTTTTATAAAACTTAAGGATCGTTTTATAAAACTCGAGAATCGTTTTATAAAACTCGAAGATCGTTTTATAAAACTAGAGAAATCGTTTTATAAAACCTAAGGATCGTTTTATAAAACTCGAGAATCGTTTTATAAAACTCGAAGATCGTTTTATAAAACTCGAAGATCGTTTTATAAAACTCGAGGAACCGTTTTATAAAACTTAAGGATCATTTTGTAAAACTCGAAGATCGTTTTATAAAACTCGAAGATCGTTTTATGAAATCCGAAGATCGTTTTATAGAACTCGAGAATCGTTTTACGAAACCGCAAAAAACCGAAATACCCGTAAAACGCGAACTAGTCGCAACTAGTTCGCCCATGGGCGAACTAACCCGGGCCGGCTTATTTCGCCGATGGTCGAACTAAGAGATACCCATCTAGTTCGCCCATCGGCAAACTAAGCCGGCCGCCGATGGGCGAACTAGAGATTTCCCAGATATTCTGCGTCTCGATCTCCCGCATTCCCGATTCGAAACTTACGTCTTTCGACAAGGTCATGTTCTAAACCACGGTCGAAACATCTCCCGTTCCATCTTGATCCGACCTACCGTTCGAGTTTTACGATAAAAACCGTAAAACTTCGCTTTCTCGGAAAGAACTCTAGGAAATCGTATAAAACGGCAACGGTTAAACGAAACACCGAACATTTCCTAAACCATACGATTTATTCGAGATTTCTCGTCGAAATCATAAAAAACGCGTTTTTAATAAAAAACGCCGAGTAAGTCGTAAAAACGTGTTTTTAATAAAAAGTCGAGTAAATCGTAAAACCTTGCGATTAGCTCGAGGAATTTATTAAAAACGACGTCAGATTAGGAAACGATTCTGTAAAAATTTGGAAAACGGTTTTTTATCGTAAAACGGCCCGGAAGGACCTAAAACGCGATAAAAACCCATTTCGCGATCTTAACGGAATCTAACCCGCAGATTTGATAACGTTTTGACGGTTTACTCGCAGGAGGAAAATGAAAGTCAAGTTTAAAGATAAAAGGAAGGTTTGAAGAAAAATAGAAGATTTCCGCGGAAGAAAAGGAAGGATCGAGAAAAATGGAAAATTCCCGATATAGTCGAATCTGGGCGAAATGGAAAGACCGAATGACCAAGACGAGGAGTATATAAATAGGAGGTCTAGGGCAGAAGCAAGACACACGAAATTCAGAGCTCTCACCACCAAAACTAGCATTTAGGAATCTTTCCGTTTTTCTGTTAGCGAGCTGCGTCTCAATTAGGGTTTTTTGTTCTTAAGTTTTCGGCTACTCTCTTTGTACCAGTTCAACACAGATTCGGAATAAGAACCTCTTTGCTCTCGATTTTCGTTTATCATTTAATAATTCTAAGTTTTCTTGTTATCTTAATCTTCGTTGCGCGGTTCTGCAGATAGCCGGTTCCTCTGGAAACTTAGGGTTTTCCCGAAGTTTCCTTATTTACGATTATTTGACAGTAGGTGGATTTCGACACCCACATCCTACTAGCGGGCTTACGTTTTCCGCGATTTCAGACAGATCGATTTCCATTCTCTCGAGAGTATTTTTGAAGATGATATCAGCCGAGCTTCCGGTATCGACTAATATCCTCGCGGCATCCATATTTTGGATCGTCAGCTCAATAACGAGAAGATCGTTGAGAGTTTTGACCGAATCGATCGTCGCACTTTTCTCGAACGAGATGACGTCGCCGTTCAGATTAGGCATGTTATTTCTTGTTCGTCTTAGCGATTATTGTGTAAGAGAATCCGACCCCCCCTCCTTCTAGCGCCAAACTGTGGGAACCGAAATCCACACTGTCGATTTTCCGTCAAATATGGAAACTTAGGATGAAACCCTAATTTTCCCGAGGTCCTGGATCTCTGCGAAAATCACTAAAACAAACGAATTCAAAAGAATATGGATGAACAATAAAGAAAAGAGAGTAAGAACTTGTGTGAAAGCTTTTATTAAACTAGAATCGACAACTGTTACAAGAAGAATTGAAGAACTTAGACGTCGAAACGTTCTAAGGATCTGAATTGCTAGTCTAAACGCTAAGTCCTAAATTCCTAAGCTAACAGCCATCTTTTTAGGTCTTATTTTCGTCCCCTTCTTCTGCCCAACGCCTCTGGTTTATATACTCCTTGCGTTGACCGTTCGATCTTTCCATTTTGCCGGATTTGAGTATTTCGGGAATCTTCCATTTTTCTCGATCCTTCCTTTTCTTCCACGGAAATCTTCTATTTATCTTCAAACTTGCCTTTTATCTTCGAACTTGACATTTATTTTCCTTCTGCGAGTAAACCGTCAAAACGTTATCGAATCTTCGGGTTAGATTCTGTGAAGATCGCGAGATGGGTTTTTATCGCGTTTTAGGTCCTTCCGGGCCGTTTCGCGATAAATCCGTTTTCCGACTTTTACGGGATCGTTTCCTGATCTGACATCGTTTTAATAAATTCCTCGAGTTAATCGTAAGGTTTTACGATTTACTCGACTTTTTATTAAAAATACGTTTTTTATGATTTACTCGACGTTTTTTGTTACAAACGCGTTTTTTATGATTTCAACGAGAAATCTCAAATAAATCGTATAGCTTAGGCCATGTTCGGTGTTTCGTTTAACCGTTTCCGTTTTATACGATTTCTTCGAGTTCTTTATCGAGAAAACGAAGTTTTACGGTTTTTATCGTAAAACTCGAACGATAAGTCGGATCTAGATGGAACGGGAGATGTTTCGGCCGTAGTTCAGAACGCGACCATGTCGTAAGTTTCGAATCGGGAATGCCGGAGATCGAGGCACGGGACATCTGGGAAATCTCTAGTTCACGCATCGGCGAACTAATCGTGACTAGTTCGCGTTTTACGCCTTGTTTGTGTTTTTTGCGGTTTCGTAAAACGATTCTTTGAGTTTTATAAAACGATTCTTCGAGTTTTATAAAACGATTCTCGAGTTTTATAAAACGATTCTCGAGTTTTATAAAACAGTTCTTCGAGTTTTATAAAACGATTCTTCGAGTTTTATAAAACGATTCTCGAGTTTTATAAAACGATTCTTCGAGTTTTATAAAACGATTCTTCAAGTTTTATAAAACGATTCTTCGAGTTTTATAAAACGATTCTCGAGTTTTATAAAACGATTCTTCGAGTTTTATAAAATGATTCTTCGAGTTTTATGAAATGATTCTCGAGTTTTACTAAAACAACTTAACGTTTTAATAAATGACTTTTGCGGAAAGTAATGATTCCAGAAGTTATCGTAGACGTTGATTTCGAGATTACGGTTTTTGACACCAACAAAAGTCAGCGCCTCTTAGTTCGCCGTTGGGCGAACTAGTCGGGACGAGGCTAGTTCGCCCAACGGCGAACTAGGCCGGCTTGGCTTAGTTCGCCGTTGGGTGAACTAGTCGGGACGAGACTAGTTCGCCCAACGGTGAACTAAGCCGGCTTGGCTTAGTTCGCCGTTGGGCGAACTAGCCGGGATGAGACTAGTTCGCCCAACAACGAACTAAGCCGACTTGGCTTAGTTCACTGTTGGGCGAACTAGTCTGGACGAGACTAGTTCGCGTTTTACGGCGGTTTCGGTTTTTCGCGGTTTTGTAAAACGATTCTTCGAGTTTTATAAAACGATTCTCGAGTTTTATAAAACGATTCTTTGAGTTTTATAAAACGTTTCTTCGAGTTTTATAAAACAATTCTCGAGTTTTATAAAACGATTCTTCGAGTTTTATAAAACGATTCTCGAGTTTAATAAAACGATTCTTCGAGTTTTATAAAACGATTCTTCTAGTTTTATAATACGATCTTCGAGTTTTATAAAACGATTCTCGAGTTTTATAAAACGATTCTTCGATTTTTATAAAACGATCCTCGAGTTTTATAAAACGATTCTCGAGTTTTATAAAATGATTCCTCGAGTTTTATTAAACGATCCTCGAGTTTTGTAAAAACGATTCTCGAGTTTTATAAAATGATTCTTTGAGTTTTATAAAACGATCGTCGAGTTTTATAAAATGATTCTTCGAGTTTTATAAAACGATCCTCGAGTTTTATAAAACGATTTCTTTTATATTTCTGCGGGGAGTTTTGGCCATTGATTCTGTCGTGACCTATTTTGACACCAACAATAGCGATGCAGCAACAGCCTAAAGATCACATTCATCAAGGATTGAAACGTGGCTGGTGCATTTGTTAAGCCGAAAGGCATAACTAAGAACTCGTAATGGTCTTCGTGAGTTCTCAAGGCTGTTTTCTCAATGTCTTGTTTCACCATTCTTATTTGATGATATCCAGAATGTAAATCAAGTTTTGAAAAAACTGTAGCTCCATTCAACTCGTCTAGCAACTGATCAATGACGAGTATCGGAAACTTATCAGGAATTGTGGTCTTATTCACTGCCCTATAGTCCACACAAACCCTGTAAGAAGCATCTTTCTTCCTCACTAATAACACAGGACTAGAATAGGGGCTACGACTCTCATTAATCACCCCAGAACTCATCATCTCATTTACCAACTTTTCCATTCCTTCCATGTGAGCATGCGGGTATCTATAAGGTCTCACCATAATTGGTCCTTGACCCTTCACGAACCTAATGGAGTGTTCATAACCTCGTATTGGGGGTAACCTTGTAGGCTCTGCAAAGACTTTCTTGAATGACGCCAAGAGATCACTCACACCTTGGGGAACATCAACGTTACAAACCTCAGCTTCCTGTAACTGCAACTGTTTCTACTCAGATGACCAAGGATCCTCATTCTGACTTCTTGCGTGTCAATTTGATTCTCCACATAACATCACCATTTGACCGTTCATCATAAACCTCCATTCTTGTTTCTCCCAATCAATCTCGCAGCGACCTAAACGTCTCTACAACTAAATTCCCAAAACTATATCCACACTACCCGGTTCAAGCATAATGAAGTCATCCACAAAATCCACTGACTGTAGCTGAAAAGATAGCTGCTTACAGATCCCAGTACCATCCACTGTAATGCATGTACCCACCAGAACATTAATCGTTTTACTGACTTGATAAGGTAGTTGAGCCTTTTCCACCACACTAGGAGAGATAAAGTTATGTGTGCCTCCTGAATCAATCATGACTACCATTAATGTCTTGCCAGTTCTCCCCTTCAATCTTGTTATTGTTGGTGAAGAGATCCTCATGCAAGAATATAATGACAACTCCAACACTTCATTTCTATTCTCCAATGGATCTTCCAACGAATCTATAAACTCTTCCTCCATCAATTCCAATTCCGTCCCATGAACTACCACCATCTCTTTCAACTCCTTATTCTTGCAAAGATGTGATCTTGACCACTTCTCATCACAAGTAAAGCAAAGTTTGTTCTTCTTCTTATGCTCATACTCTGCATCTGATAGTTTCAAGGGCGGTTTACTCTGACCTCGCGTTGATTCCGAAGTTAACCTTCTTGTGTTACTCTATTGAGGTAGAGAAGCAGCACGGAATGAGCTTGACGTAGCTCGCTTCTGAATAACCCCTGTAGTAGAGGAACCTGCACTCATCAACCTACAGAATTCATTATCCTCCATTGAGATGACAGCTGCAATATGGTTAGGAAGTCCCACCGATTTTTTTCATTTTGATTACTTCCTTCATCTCTTTTTTAAGATCATTTAAAAAAATATCAATCAAGCGTTTTTCTACCATCTTCACTTGAGATGCAAGATCCTGGAACTCTTTGACGTAAGCAGTGATTGATCCAGTTTGTTGAATGCGAAACAATCGTATGCCTGGTGTCTTATCGTAAGATTCTGAAAATCTTGCCAAAATCCCCCTCTAGAATTCCAACCAATCCTCAAAACGGAGTTTGCTCAAACTCATAATTGTACCAGCTGAGAGCATCTTCTTCCAAGCTCAACGATACAATCCCCAAACGAGCTTGAGACAAACACTGATATACTCGAAAATACCTCTCCGCTTGAGCAATCAACCATAAGGATTCACCCCCGCAAACATCGGCATCTCCACCTTCCTAACATGACCGCCGTGATCTACCGGTGGAGGTATCGACTGATAACCTAACGTGGAGGCTTCCGAAGGATTCGATTGTACATGATACACTGTGGGAGGCGTCTGTAACTGTTGAATCGCGGAAAGAACTGACTTCAATGTTCCCTCAACAGGTTCGAGACGCGCTTCCATCTTCATCTTCAAGACTTCTGTTGAGCTCGCGACTCTCTTATAACCGCCTTCAAGATAGTCGAACCGCTTGTTCATCTCCGCCACCGAATCGTCGAACTCGTTCATCTACTGGAGAGATTCTTGTAACTCCATCATCGCTAAGATCCAATCCACGCTCACCATACCAATTGATAAACAATAAGCAACGAATTTATTGAATATCAAAGTCTGTTACAGAATTACTCAAGAACCTTTCTTCTTGAGTCACTGAATCGCAGAGAACAGCCTCTCTCGATCTCATATTTCCACTAACAAACTTCAGAAACAACTCTGTAACAAACTAAAATGTATTTATACAAGACATTTATTATCTAGTCCTCCATCTTCTCATTATTTACTTATGCGTCTTCAATAAGTCTTTGTTGCAAACTCATCCCCGTCAGTCTCTTGTCTACATACTTCCTCTTCATGTCTCACAACTTTCATGTTTCTCTTCATGTAATACACCCTCCAGGTTCTATCAGTGTGGCTGCATGTGGAGTTGGAGTTTTAGGATTTGCCAATCTGGATTTTAATCGTGATTTTTGAGGCCCATATCTTCCTTAGCTCATGTTCTCTCTGCTGGGTTTGAGGTTCCTCCGTTTGTATTCTTTGATGGAGGCTGCATAGGATTCACTGTTGATGGTGATGGAGACGTTTGTGTGTGTTCCAAACTTCCATGTGATGCGCGTAGTGTGTGGTTTCATATGTGTTGGGGTCAAAATCGGTACGACGGAATCAACGGTCGAAACTCCCCGCAGAAATATAAAAGGAATTGTTTTATAAAACCCGAGGATCGTTTTATAAACCTCGAGAATCGTTTTATAAAACTCGAGGATCGTTTTATAAAACTCAAAGAATCGTTTTATAAAAATCGGGAATCGTTTTATAAAACTCGAAGAATTGTTTTATAAAACCCGAGAATAGTTTTATAAAACTCGAGGATCATTTTCTAAAACTCGAGAAGCCGTTTTATAAAACTCGAAGATCGTTTTATAAAACTCGAGGATCGTTTTATAAAACTCGAGAAGCCGTTTTATAAAACTCAAAGATCGTTTTATAAAACTCGAAGATCGTTTTATAAACTCGAGAAGCCGTTTTATAAAGCTCGAAGATCGTTTTATAAAACTCGAGAAGCCGTTTTATAAAACTCGAGAAGCCGTTTTATAAAACACGAAGATCGTTTTATAAAACTCGAGGATCATTTTATAAAACTCGAAAGCCGTTTTATAAAACTCGAAGATCGTTTTATAAAACTCGAGAAGCAGTTTTACAAAACTCGAAGATCGTTTTATAAAACTCAAGAAGCCGTTTTATAAAACTCGAAGATCGTTTTATAAAACTCGAGAAGCCGTTTTATAAAACTCGAAGATCTTTTTATAAAAATCGAGAAGCCGTTTTATAAAACTCGAAGATCGTTTTATAAAACTCGAGAAGCCGTTTTATATAACTCGAAGATAGTGTTATAATACTCGAGGATCGATTTATAAAACTCGAGAAGCCGTTTATAAAACTCGAGAAGCCTCGTCCGGACTAGTTCGCCTAACGGCGAACTAAGAGGTGCTGACTTTGCCCCATAGGTTCTTATCGCCTAGTTCGACATATGGCGACCTAGCCAAGCTGAACTAGCTCGCCGTACGTCGAGCCGACAGTCCCGAGCATCAATCTCCCACATCCTTGATTCAAGGCATACGTCCTTCGACACGATCATATTCCGAATCATGGTCGAAATGTCTCCCGTTTCGTCTCGATCCGTCCTATCGTTCGAGTTTTACGATAAAACCGTAAAACTTTGTTTTCTCGAAAAGAACTAGAGGAAATCGTATAAAACGGCAACGGTTAAACGAAACACCGAATATTGCCTAAACTATACGATTTATTCGAGATTTTTCGTAAAAATCGTACAAAACGCGTTTTTAATAAAACGCCGAGAAAATCGTAGAAAACGGCAACGATTAATCGAACATTGCTTAGCTTTACGACTAACTCGAGAAACTTATCTAAAAACGGCATCGTATCAGGAAACGATCTCGTCTAAAGTTGTAAAACGGATTTATCGCAAAACGGCTCGGAAAGTCATAAAATGCGATAAAAGCCACTCGCGACTTTAAACGAAGTCCAACCCGAAGATACGACGACGTTTTGGCGATTTACTCGCAGAAAGAAAATAAATGTCAAACTTGAAGATAAATGTCAAGTTTGAGGATAAATAGAAGATTTCCGCGGGAAAAAAGGAAAGATCGAGATAAATGGAAGATTCCCATTAAACTCGAATCTGGGCGAAATGGAAAGACTAAACCGCCTAGGAAGGGAGTATATAAGCAAGAGGCATATGGCAGAAGCAAAGGGACGAATTTCAGAGCTCTCATCTGAGACTTTTACAACTTTTCTAGACTTAGAATTTTCCGCACTTAGAAACTTAGGCTTTTTCTCGACAAGTTCGGTTTCTATGACTGGCGCTCAATTACTAGACGAACTCGCCCAGGCAGTTCGATCTCTGGTCCAGCTCTACCAACTGAACTACGTTCGACTTGATCCTCGAAAGGGGTACGTAGGCAGCCTTTCATAAGGTTCAGTTTGAAATCAATCAAACCTTTTTTCCTATATTTTTCCGTCTTTCGTTATCGAGCTGCGACTCGACTGGATATAGGGTTTTATGTTTGTAACTCGCTGATGGCCCCTGCGGCGAAAGCCTTTGTAAACCCTTGTAACGATCGCAACGCTTTTACGCAAAATTGAAATAGGATCTACTTTTTCTTTAAATTCGTTTTATTACGTTTTTCGTATTTTTCCGCATTTATTTGGTTACTTGTCGTTGGCTTTCGCAGAGATCCGGTTCCTCTGGAAAATTAGGGTTTTCCTAAGTGTCCTTATTTAACGGAAATCGACAAGTGTGAATTTCGGTTCCCACAGTTTGGCGCTAGAAGGAGGGGGGGGGGGTTGGATTACTCTTACTCATAGCCGCAAAACGCTTGATCAAAACGATGTCTGGATATATGAAAGACAAAGTCTCAACTCGCAATAACGCTGGTAAAACAACTCCAGCAGCGACTACTCGTACAGCCAATGCACACGCAAACGCTGTAGCACTAAACAAAATCGAAAACCTAATCGCAACTCTTCGCCATGGGAAGAGCAACAAAACAAGCTCACGATTTCTATCTCAGATCACTAAGGGCAATAAAAATTGCTCTCCCAGAAACCGCGGAACAAACCGTAAGTTACTCGCGAAATAAATCCTAGGATACTAGCGAAATAAACCCTAGGCTGTTGGCGGAAAAATCCTTAGGTAACTCGCGGAAAAACCGTAGGTTATTCGCTGCAAAACCCTAGGTTGTTCACGGAAAAACCCTAGGTTACTCGCGGAGAAAGCCCTAGGTTACTCGCAGAGAAAGCCCTAGGTTACTCGCGGAAAAACCCTAGGTTATTCGCGACAAAACCCTAGGTTACTCGCGGAAGATCCTTAGGCTACTCGCAGAATCGGGCAATACTATCCAGCCAAAAAGACGGTGAGTTGGCCAAGCAACCTAGCTTGTCATCTTGGCGCTTCCTACCTCGTCCTAGAGGCACTGACTTTTCCCCGAGGGTCCGCACAATCCAACTCATAGCTTTGGTGAGCCGGACCGTACTCTAAACAACAATCGCACTGCTTTTCGTTTCGTCTCAATCAAAGTTTTCGTTGAGATTTTACAACGAAAACAAGATAGCTTGATTAATCGGGACTGTGCTCGCCGACTCACCATTAGGCAAGTTGGACAAGCTCGACGGATCGAAACATTTCCATCCCGAATCTTGATCGTGACGCTTTTCGTTTCATCTCAATCGGACTTTCCGTTGAGATTCTACGACAAAAACAAGTCAACTCGACGAATTGCGATCACCCGCGCCAAGCGTCTTAGCTCGCCAAACGTAGAGCTAAACCAAGCTGGCTTAGCTCGCCGAACATAGAGCAAGCTAGATCGCCATACAGCGAGCTGAACCAAGCGCCTAGCTCGCCCAAGAGACGCTGACTTTGCCCCAAGGGTTCTTACCGTCCAGATCGCCACTCGGCGAGCTGAAAGGGTTCACCCGACTTGCCCTACGTCGAGCTGAACCAATCCCCGAGTTTCTCTCTCGAGTCTTGATCGCGCTAATTCTCGTTTCGACTCAATCGGGATTTTACGATAAAACCGTGAAGACTTGTTTCTTCGTATAGGTTCAAATCAATCATCTAAAACGGCAACGGTTGACTTAACACCAAAGTTGCCTAAACTATACAAGAAATCTGAACTCTCTAGACCCAATCCGGTTTTACGAAACTCTGCCACGCTAAGTCGAAAACATCCAATCATAAACCCGTGATTGATTTTTTCGATATACAAAGCGCACCTAGTCGGTCAAATAAAACCAGCAATACAAAGAAATAAGAACATCAGCTCCGATGGTTAAGTCTTCTCCCCGCTCCGATGTTCTTGCTGGTAATTCATCGAAGACCGGTAGGTAAAAAGACGAAGAACGAAGAATAGACAATCCCAAATCATCGATGAAACTAAGATCACCGCGCATTCGAACGTACTCATTTCCTAAAAGAAAGAAGGAGCTAGAGACGCTGACGTCGTCTTAAAATCGACTCGCTCCTAGAAATTTTTGTAAACCAGACATACTCCAAGTCATCGCCAATCTACCACAGTCCTTAACCAACCCGGATTATCGATCATCCGAATCCTTCAAAGGAAACTCGTCTTTTTTCTTTTCGTCGAATATTTTCCCTCGTGTCGAGAAAATGCTGTCTATAAAGAAAACTCTTGCCAGAACAAGCAGAAAAATATTCGGACAATGCGACGCCTCGTCAAAATCATCCCGAAAGCAAACGACAATCTAAGAACCATCTAAACACTAAAGACTGATCCAAAACGTCTGGGAAATAATCTCGAGGAATTTACAGTATCTCTCGTCGCAATCATGCGGTTAGAAAATCTCTGCGAAACTTCAGAGCGAAACTCGATGATTTGCCGAACTCATAAAGATCTTCTCGAACTTGATAAAAAAAGTATAAGAATCGAAAAATTATACGAGAAATCTTTAGGCATCGAAGCATTGATCTCATTTTCCGTCAAACAAAGTGAGTCACGGAATAATGTCAAGAACATTTGCAGCGAAAGAAAAATCGAGAACACAAAGCAGCAATAGAAAACACGTCCTCCGTTCTCGCCGACTGATCCTATTGCTGATCATGTGATTCATTCCATCCTAGAAACCCGCTAAAAAATTTTGCGACTAAATCTCGGTAAAATAAATTTTGGTTAAACTCCGCGAGTGACTCTGAAAAAACCATCACCGAAGAATCAAAAACTAAGCGGAAAGGATTCTCGAAAAATCTGCGGAAACATTGTTAACCCAATGTGTCGTGTCGATTACTAAATTCATCCCCCGTTACTTACGCGAGAAATCCTTCGTATGGTCAGGATCATGTCATAACGAAGTAACTTTCGAAAGTAAACGTAACAGGTTTTGCGAAAAGTATTTTCCTCATATAGCAAAAGCCAAGCTTTACGATCCGGCGCTGAGCGACCAATCTAAACTTTTCTTCCTCGCATCACAATCTGACAGATCTCACTCTTTAGCCCTACGGTTCACGAGCATCTGCTCTCACTCCTCCCGATTACATCCGAGAATGAGACCATCCCGCAAATGACTCCGCACGGGCTCCGCACCAAGCTTCTTAGGATCTGTCTCCTTCAAGTAAAGAAAGATCGATCGTTTTATAAAACAACTTCCATACAAAGGAAAGTTTATCCAAAACTTTCATCGTATAAATCAAACCTACAGCGGAAAAACGTTTTCTATAACCACGGGCATACTTGGCATATCAAGCTCGACAAACGCTACTTGGCTATTGTCCGATCACTCTTCACTTCAATGCCAAGTTTACAAACCGACTCGACCTTTTCGATAGCACGAAAGTGTCGTGGTCAAATCCTCTACCAATTACGACCTTGGCTGTGCGGCTGAACACAACCCTCGCGCCAAGCCAATACATTCAACGGATAATGCAAACTTGTCGAAAATCGGCTAAGTTCTGTATCCTCGCGATTCACTCTATTCCCGAAGCAAGTTGCCTACAAAATCCGACGTATAAGAGAACACTCATACCAGAGTTCCTAAAGCCGTACAAATCTTGGAAGGTCAACACTTCACAAAGCACCGTAACGAAAAACGCTTCGTTCGGGGAAACAACTTACACGAACTCTCGGTCCTAATTGCTCTAGCACAAATCATAAAACTACCTAACATCCAAACAGGAATGTAAGTTTTAATTGCGAATATCCGCAAACGAACCAAAATGTTCTTGCAAAGCAGGGTTAAAACAAAACCCTCGCAACACCGCGCAACATCTTCGAGCCCGCAAACGTTCCGAACACGAAACGCGGTATCTAAAATAACAACCAACTTTTGCCACTGCGAGACGTCGCAGACGCCCGGAGATTAGTTTTTCGACATATATACCTTCCTCGATAAAGTCATTTTCTTGGAAGACCTAACAGTCCGTCCGCGACTATAAAATTACGCAAAACTTCTTAACGTACGTATCCTTCGCGAAGGCCAAAACAACGTAAACATTTATCCCCTGAAAAGTTTGTTGCTGATCACAACAAACTTGCAACAGTCCTAAACAAACTTAAGTTATCTCGCAGGGATAGCTCTCGAGCACCCGACACAAGGGTAATAGCGCTATAAAAAAAATCCAATCTTTTGGTCAGCACTTCCGGGCAGCTTAGAAATTGTTCCCGGTGAGATGCTCGGTTCCAACCAGACGGATCATATAAGCCAAGAACCTATCGCGGATTCTAAATCGGTATGGAATCAGGTTAAAATCGCAACAGGCAAAACGAAAGCCGACTAGTCATCGCATAGCCTCAATCCGAAAGTAAACCTAGGTCTTGCCCTAAACCCAGCAAACTGGTCGCTAACGTCTCACGGCATGAATCGAGATCCTAAAGGCATGTCTCTTCGTCTATATCTAAACACTCACTCGATTTACTAAACATCCTAAAACGAGTAAACGAATAAGGCGATACACTAAGGGAAAAAGGAATGCGAGACGACAACTCGCGGACCTCCCTCAATATCAACTCATAATCTTCCCGCTACATTCATACGAATAAAAACAAGCTCTTAAAAACGCAAGCTGATTTTTAATAAAGCCGCAAAAGCGGCAGGGACTCAGAACCGCACACGGCCAGTCCGAAAACTATAACGGCCACGCTCGGCCAGACCAAACGGCCTACGAGGCTAGTCTCAAGGCCGGCAAAGGTCCAGATGCCATCGACATCAATATGCTCGATAATTTCTACACAACTTATAACTAGACCGTAAAGGACTTGCTAGGAAACAGGTCATACGAACCTTAACTCCGAAGCGAACTACAAAAGGCTTGATATTCTCAAAAGGGTACGTAGGCAGCCTTCACAAGGTGCAGCCCTAATCTTAAACGCTTTCCGCTCCCTGGAGAGTGGAAAGATCACTTTCAACGGACCTTCCCGACCATTAATTCTGCCTAACTTAACTAAAACTGGTTACCCACTCGCAAGAACCTTACGCTAAAGGCTTAAGATTCTTACGAGCTGGGGGGCTAACTGTTGGGGTCAAAATCGGTACGACGGAATCAACGGCCGAAACTCCCTGCAGAAATATAAAAGGAATCGTTTTATAAAAACCGTTTTATAAAACTTGAGAATCGTTTTATAAAACTCGAGGATCGTTTTATAAAACTCGAGAATCGTTTCATAAAACTCGAGGATCGTTTTATAAAACTCAAAGCATCGTTTTATAAAACTCGAGAATCGTTTTATAAAACTCGAAGAATCGTTTTATAAAACTTGAGAATAGTTTTATAAAACTCGAGGATCATTTTATAAAACTCTAGAAGCCGTTTTATAAAACTCGAAGATCGTTTTACAAAACTCGAGGATCGTTTTATAAAACTCGAGAAGCCGTTTTATAAAACTCAAAGATCGTTTTATAAAACTCGAAGATCGTTTTATAAAACTCGAGTAGCCGTTTTATAAAGCTCGAAGATCGTTTTACAAAACTCGAGAAGCCGTTTTCTAAAACTCGAAGATCGTTTTATAAAACTCGAGGATCATTTTATAAAACTCGAGAAGCCGTTTTATAAAACTCGAAGATCGTTTTATAAAACTCGAAGATCGTTTTATAAAACTCGAGAAGCCGTTTTATAAAACTCGAAGATCGTTTTATAAAACTCGAGAAGCCGTTTTATAAAACTCGAAGATCGTTTTATAAAACTCAAAGATCGTTTTATAAAACTCGAAGATCGTTTTATAAAACTCGAGAAGCCGTTTTATAAAACTTGAAGATAGTTTTATAAAACTTGAGGATCATTTTATAAAAAGTCGAGAAGCCGTTTTATAAAACTCGAAGATCGTTTTATAAAACTTGAGAATCTTTTTATAAAACTCGAGAAATCGTTTTACAAAACCGCGAAAAACCGAAACTGCCGTAAAACGCGAACTAGTCCCATCTCGACTAGTTCGCCCACCAGCGAACTATGCCAGCTTGGCTTAGTTCGCCGGTTGGCGAACTAGTCCCGTCCCAGCTACATCGCCGGTGGGCGAACTAAGAGGCGCTGACTTTGCCCCACACGTTCTTATCGCCTAGTTCGACGGCTTAGTTCGCGATTGGGCGAACTAGCCCCGTCCAGGCTAGTTCGCCCAACGGCGAACTAAGCCAAGCCGGCCTAGTTCGCCGTTGGGCGAACTTGCCTCGTCCCGACTAGTTCGCCCAAGGGCGAACTAAGAGGTGCTGACTTTGCCCCACAGGTTCTTATCGCCTAGTTCGCCATATGGCGACCTAGCCAAGCTGAACTAGCTCGCCGTACGTCGAGCCGACCATCCCGAGCATCGATCTCCCACATCCTTGATTCAAGGCATACGTCCTTCGACACGATCTTATTCCGAATCATGGTCGAAATGTCTCCCGTTTCGTCCTATCGTTCGAGTTTTACGATAAAACCGTAAAACTTTTGTTTTCTCGAAAAGAACTAGTGGAAATCGTATAAAACGGCAACGGTTAAACGAAACACCGAATATTGCCTAAAATATACGATTTATTCGAGATTTTTCGTAAAATATGCGTTTTTAATAAAACGGCGAGTAAATCGTAGAAAACGGCAAAGATTAATCGAACATTGCTTAGCATTACGATTAACTCGAGAAACTTATCTAAAAACGGCATTGTATCAGGAAACGATCTCGTCTAAAGTCGTAAAACGGATTTATCGCAAAACGGCTCGGAAAGTCATAAAAAGCGATAAAAGCCACTCGCGACTTTAAACGAAGTCCAACCCGAAGATACGACGACGTTTTGGCGATTTACTCGCAGAAAGAAGATAAATGTCAAACTTGAAGATAAATGTCAAGTTTGAGGATAAATAGAAGATTTCCGCGGGAATAAAAAGGAAAGATCGAGATAAATGGAAGATTCCCATTAAACTCGAATCTGGACGAAATGGAAAGACTAAACCGCATAGGAAGGGAGTATATAAGCAAGAGGCATAGGGCAGAAGCGAAGGGACGAATTTCAGAGCTCTCATCTGAGACTTTTACAACTTTACTAGACTTAGAATTTTCCGCACTTAGAAACTTAGGCTTTTTCTCGACAAGTTCGGTTTCTATGACTGGCGCTCAATTACTAGACGAACTCGCCCAGGCAGTTCGATCTCTGGTCCAGCTCTACCAACTGAACTACGTTCGACTTGATCCTCGAAAGGGGTACATAGGCAGCCTTTTGATAAGGTTCAGTCCGAAATCAATCAAACCTTTTTTCCTATCTTTTTCGTCTTTCGTTATCGAGCTGCGACTCGACTGGATATAGGGTTTTATGTTTGTAACTCGCTGATGGCCCCTGCGGCGAAAGCCTTTGTAAACCCTTGTAACGATCGCAACGCTTTTACGCAAAATCGAAATAGGATCTACTTTTTCTTTAAATTCGTTTTATTACGTTTTTCGTATTTTTCCGCATTTATTTGGTTACTTTCGTTGGCTTTCGCAGAGATCCGGTTCCTCTGGAAAATTAGGGTTTTCCTAAGTTTCCTTATTTAACGGAAATCGACAAGTGTGAATTTCGGTTCCCACAGTTTGGCGCTAGAAGGAGGGGGGGGGGGGTTGGATTACTCTTACTCATAGCCGCAAAACGCTTGATCAAAACGATGTCTGGATATATGAAAGACAAAGTCTCAACTCGCAATAACGCTGGTAAAACAACTCCAGCAGCGACTACTCGTACAGCCAACGCACACGCAAACGCTGTAGCACTAAACAAAATCGAAAACCTAATCGCTACTCTTCGCCATGGGAAGAGCAACAAAACAAGCTCATGATTTCTATCTCAGATCACAAAGGGCAATAAAACTTGCTCTCCCAGAAACCGCGGAACAAACCGTAAGTTACTCGCGAAATAAATCCTAGGATACTCGCGAAATAAACCCTAGGCTGTTGGCGGAAAAATCCTTAGGTAACTCGCGGAAAAACCGTAGGTTATTCGCTGCAAAACCCTAGGTTGTTCACGGAAAAACCCTAGGTTACTCGCGGAGAAAGCCCTAGGTTACTCGCAGAGAAAGCCCTAGGTTACTCGCGGAAAAACCCTAGGTTATTCGCGACAAAACCCTAGGTTACTCGCGGAAGATCCTTAGGCTACTCGCAGAATCGGGCAATACTATCCAGCCAAAAAGACGGTGAGCTGGCCAAGCAACCTAGCTTGTCATCTTGGCGAGCTGACCGGCTTCCTACCTCGTCCTAGAGGCACTGACTTTTCCCCGAGGGTCCGCACAATCCACATCATAGCTTTGGTGAGCCGGACCGTACTCTAAACAACAATTGCACTGCTTTTCGTTTCGTCTCAATCAAAGTTTTCGTTGAGATTTTACAACGAAAACAAGATAGCTTGATGAATCGGGACTGTGCTCGCCGACTCACCATTAGGCAAGTTGGACAAGCTCGACGGATCGAAACATTTCCATCCCGAATCTTGATCGAGACGCTTTTCGTTTCATCTCAATCGGACTTTCCGTTGAGATTATACGACAAAAACAAGTCAACTCGACGAATTGCGATCACCCGCGCCAAGCGTCTTAGCTCGCCAAACGTAGAGCTAAACCAAGCTGGCTTAGCTCGCCGAACATAGAGCAAGCTAGATCGCCATACGGCGAGCTGAACCAAGCGCCTAGCTCGCCCAAGAGACCCTGACTTTGCCCCAAGGGTTCTTACCGTCCAGATCGCCACTCGGCGAGTTGAAAGGGTTCACCCGACTTGCCCTACGACGAGCTGAACCAATCCCCGAGTTTCTCTCTCGAGTCTTGATCGCGCTAATTCTCGTTTCGACTCAATCGGGATTTTACGATAAAACCGCGAAGACTTGTTTCTTCGTATAGGTTCGAATCAATCATCTAAAACGGCAACGGTTGACTTAACACCAAAGTTGCCTAAACTATACAAGAAATCTAAACTCTCTAGACCCAATCCGGTTTTACAAAACTCTGCCACGCTAAGTCGAAAACATCCAATCATAAACCCGTGATTGATTTTTTCGATATACAAAGCGCACCTAGTCGGTCAAATAAAACCAGCAATACAAAGAAACAAGAACATCAGCTCCGATGGTTAAGTCTTCTCCCCGCTCCGATTTTCTTGCTGGTAATTCATCGAAGACCGGTAGGTCAAAAGACGAAGAACGAAGAATAGACGATCCCAAATCATCGATGAAACTAAGATCACCGCGCATTCAAACGTACTCATTTCCTAAAAGAAAGAAGGAGCTAGAGACGCTGACGTCGTCTTAAAATCGACTCGCTCCTAGAAATTTTTGTAAACCAGACATACTCCAAGTCATCGCCAATCTACCACAGTCCTTAACCAACCCGGATTATCGATCATCCGAATCCTTCAAAGGAAACTCGTCTTTTTTCTTTTCGTCGAATATTTTCCCTCGTGTCGAGAAAATGCTGTCTATAAAGAAAACTCTTGCCAGAACAAGCAGAAAAATATTCGGACAATGCGACGCCTCGTCAAAATCATCCCGAAAGCAAACGACAATCTAAGAACCGTCTAAACACTAAAGACTGATCCAAAACGTCTGGGAAATAATCTCGAGGAATATACAGTATCTCTCGTCGCAATCATGCGGTTAGAAAAGCTCTGCGAAACTTCAGAGCGAAACTCGATGATTTGCCGAACTCATAAAGATCTTCTCGAACTTGATAAAAAAGTATAAGAATCGAAAATTTATACGAGAAATCTTTAGGCATCGAAGCATTGATCTCATTTTCCGTCAAACAAAGTGAGTCACGGAATAATGTCAAGAACATTTGCAGCGAAAGAAAAATCGAGAACACAAAGCAGCAATAGAAAACACGTCCTCCGTTCTCGCCGACTGATCCTATTGCTGATCATGTGATTCATTCCATCCTAGAAACCCGCTAAAACATTTTGCGACTAAATCTCGGTGAAATAAATTTTGGTTAAACTCCGCGAGTGACTCTGAAAAAACCATCAATCAAAAACTAAGCAGAAAGGATTCTCGAAAAATCTGCGGAAACATTGTTAACCCAATGTGTCGTGTCGATTACTAAATTCATCGCCCGTTACTTACGCGAGAAATCCTTCGTATGGTCAGGATCATGTCATAACGAAGTAACTTTCGAAAGTAAACGTAACAGGTTTTGCGAAAAGTATTTTCCTCATATAGCAAAAGCCAAGCTTTACGATCCGGCGCTGAGCGACCAATCTAAACTTTTCTTCCTCGCATCACAATCTGACAGATCTCACTCTTTAGCCCTACGGTTCACGAGCATCCGCTCTCACTCCTCCCGATTACATCCGAGAATGAGACCATCCCGCAAATGACTCCGCACGGGCTCCGCACCAAGCTTCTTAGGATCTGTCTCCTTCAAGTAAAGAAAGATCGAACGTTTTATAAAAAAACTTCCATACAAAGGAAAGTTTATCCGAAACTTTCATCGTATAAATCAAACCTACAGCGGAAAAACGTTTTCTATAACCACGGGCATACTTGGCATATCAAGCTCGACAAACGCTACTTGGCTATTGTCCGATCACTCTTCACTTCAATGCCAAGTTTACAAACCGACTCGACCTTTTCAATAGCACGAAAGTGTCGTGGTCTAATCCTCTACCAAATACGACCTTGGCTGTGCGGCTGAACACAACCTTCGCGCCAAGCCAATACATTCAACGGATAATGCAAACTTGTCGAAAATATGCTAAGTTCTGTATCCTCGCGATTCACTCTATTCCCGAAGCAAGTTGCCTACAAAATCCGACGTATAAGAGAACACTCGTACCAGAGTTCCTAAAGCCGTACGAATCTTGGAAGGTCAACACTTCACAAAGCACCGTAACGAAAAAACGCTTCGTTCGGGGAAACAACTTACACGAACTCTCGGTCCTAATTTCTCTAGCACAAATCATAAAACTACCTAACATCCAAACAGGAATGTAAGTTTTAATTGCGAATATCCGCAAACGAACCAAAGTGTTCTTGCAAAGCAGGGTTAAAACAAAACCCTCGCAACACCGCGCAACATCTTCGAGCCCGCAAACGTTCCGAACATGAAACGCGGTATCTAAAATAAAAACCAACTATTGCCACTGCGATACGTTGCAGACGCCCGGAGATTAGGTTTTCGACATATATACCTTCCTCGATAAAGTCATTTTCTTGGAAGACCAAACAGTCCGTCCGCGACTATAAAATTACGCAAAACTTCTTAACGTACGTATCCTTCGCGAAGGCCAAAACAACGTAAACATTTATCGCCTGAAAAGTTTGTTGCTGATCACAACAAACTTGCAACAGTCCTAAACAAACTTAAGTTATCTCGCAGAGATAGCTCTCGAGCACCCGACACAAGGGTAATAGCGCTATAAAAGAAATCCAATCTTTTGGTCAGCACTTCCGGGCAGCTTAGAAATTGTTCCCGGTGAGATGCTTGGTTCCAACCAGACGAATCATATAAGCCGAGAACCTATCGCGGATTCTAAATCGGTATGGAATCAGGTTAAAATCGCAACATGCAAAACGAAAGACGACTAGTCATCGCATAGCCTCAATCCGAAAGTAAACCTAGGTCTTGCCCTAAACCCAGCACACTGGTCGCTAACGTCTCAAGGCATGAATCGAGATCCTAAAGGCATGTCTCTTCGTCTATATCTAAACACTCACTCGATTTACTAAACATCCTAAAACGAGTAAACGAATAAGGCGATACACTAAGGGAAAAAGGAATGCGAGACGACAACTCGCGGACCTCCCTCAATATCAACTCATAATCTTCCCGCTACATTCATACGAATAAAAACACGCTCTTAAAAACGCAAACTGATTTTTAATAAAGCCGCAAAAGCGGCAGGGACTCAGAACCGCACACGGCCAGTCCGAAAACTATAGCGGCCACGCTCGGCCAGACCAAACGGCCTACGAGGCTAGTCTCAAGGCCGGCAAAGGTCCAGATGCCATCGACATCAATATGCTCGATAATTCCTACACAACTTATAACTAGACTGTAAAGGACTTGCTAGGAAACAGGTCATACGAACCTTAACTTCGAAGCGAACTACAAAAGGCTTGATATTCTCAAAAGGGTACGTAGGCAGCCTTCACAAGGTGCAGCCCAAATCTTAAACGCTTTCCGCTCCCTGGAGAGTGGAAAGATCACTTTCAACGGACCTTCCCGACCATTAATTCTGCCTAACTTAACTAAAACTGGTTACCCACTCGCAAGAACCTTACGCTAAAGGCTTAAGATTCTTACGAGCTGGGGGCTAACTGTTGGGGTAAAAATCGGTACGACGGAATCAACGGCCGAAACTCCCCGCAGAAATATAAAAGGAATCGTTTTATAAAAATCGTTTTATAAAACTTGAGAATCGTTTTATAAAACTCGAGGATCGTTTTATAAAACTCGAGAATCGTTTCATAAAACTCGAGGATCGTTTTATAAAACTCAAAGAATCGTTTTATAAAACTCGAGAATCGTTTTATAAAACTCGAAGAATCGTTTTATAAAACTCGAGAATAGTTTTATAAAACTAGAGGATCATTTTATAAAACTCGAGAAGCCGTTTTATAAAACTCTAAGATCGTTTTATAAAACTCGAGGATCGTTTTATAAAACTCGAGAAGCCGTTTTATAAAACTCAAAGATCGTTTTATAAAACTCGAAGATCGTTTTATAAAACTCGAGAAGCCGTTTTATAAAGCTCGAAGATCGTTTTACAAAACTCGAGAAGCCGTTTTCTAAAACTCGAAGATCGTTTTATAAAACTCGAGGATCGTTTTATAAAACTCGAGAAGCCGTTTTATAAAACTCGGAGATCGTTTTATAAAACTCGAAGATCGTTTTATAAAACTCGAGAAGCCGTTTTATAAAACTAGAAGATCGTTTTATAAAACTCGAGAAGCCGTTTTATAAAACTCGAAGATCGTTTTATAAAACTCGAAGATCTTTTTATAAAACTCGAAGATCGTTTTATAAAACTCGAAGATCGTTTTATAAAACTCGAGAAGCCGTTTTATAAAACTCGAAGATAGTTTTATAAAACTTGAGGATCATTTTATAAAAAGTCGAGAAGCCGTTTTATAAAACTCGAAGATCGTTTTATAAAACTTGAGAATCGTTTTATAAAACTCGAGATATCGTTTTACAAAACCGCGAAAAACCGAAACTGCCGTAAAACGCGAACTAGTCACGACTAGTTCGCCGATGGGCGAACTAGAAGTCCCTCGACTAGTTCGCCCACCGGCGAACTAAGCCAGCTTGGCTTAGTTTGCCGGTGGGCGAACTAGTCCCATCTCGACTAGTTCGCCCACCAGCGAACTATGCCAGCTTGGCTTAGTTCGCCGGTTGGCGAACTAGTCCCGTCCCGGCTACATCGCCGGTGGGCGAACTAAGAGGCGCTGACTTTGCCCCACACGTTCTTATCGCCTAGTTCGACGGCTTAGTTCGCGATTGGGCGTACTAGCCCCGTCCAGGCTAGTTCGCCCAACGGCGAACTAAGCCAAGCCGGCCTAGTTCTCCGTTGGGCGAACTTGCCTCGTCCCGACTAGTTCGCCCAACGGCGAACTAAGAGGTGCTGACTTTGCCCCACAGGTTCTTATCGCCTAGTTCGCCATATGGCGACCTAGCCAAGCTGAACTAGCTCGCCGTACGTCGAGCCGACCATCCCGAGCATCGATCTCCCACATCCTTGATTCAAGGCATACGTCCTTCGACACGATCGTATTCCGAATCACGGTCGAAATGTCTCCCGTTTCGTCTCGATCCGTCCTATCATTCGAGTTTTACGATAAAACCGTAAAACTTTTGTTTTCTCGAAAAGAACTAGTGGAAATCGTATAAAACGGCAACGGTTAAACCAAACACCGAATATTGCCTAAGCTATACGATTTATTCGAGATTTTTCGTAAAAATCGTACAAAATGCGTTTTTAATAAAACGGCGAGTAAATCGTAAAAAACGGCAAAGATTAATCGAACATTGCTTAGCATTACGATTAACTCGAGAAACTTATCTAAAAACGGCATTGTATCAGGAAACGATCTCGTCTAAAGTCGTAGAACGGATTTATCGCAAAACGGCTCGGAAAGTCATAAAACGCGATAAAAGCCACTCGCGACTTTTAACGAAGTCCAACCCGAAGATACGACGACGTTTTGGCGATTTACTCGCAGAAAGAAGATAAATGTCAAAACTGAAGATAAATGTCAAGTTTGAGGATAAATAGAAGATTTCCGCGGGAAAAAAAAGGAAAGATCGAGATAAATGGAAGATTCCCGTTAAACTCGAATCTGGACGAAATGGAAAGACTAAACCGCATAGGAAGGGAGTATATAAGCAAGAGGCATAGGGCAGAAGCGAAGGGACGAATTTCAGAGCTCTCATCTGAGACTTTTACAACTTTAAATTCGTTTTATTACGTTTTTCGTATTTTCCGCATTTATTTGGTTACTTGTCGTTGGCTTTCGCAGAGATCCGGTTCCTCTGGAAAATTAGGGGTTTCCTAAGTTTCCTTATTTAACGGAAATCGACAAGTGTGAATTTTGGTTCCCACAATATGTGTTTCCTTCAGTGCTCAGACCTTTTTGGCAACGACATTTGTGGCCTGATCCGTAGCCAACTCTTTCTCAAAAAATGTCAGAAGCTTCGTGTTCGTGGCTAGGCCGTGACTTCCAGCTTGTCTATGTTTTGGAGTTATAGTTAGTCAGTCGCTCACGTTTGTGGCTTCAGTTTTCTCTCCTCCGGAGAAGCTGTCCATTTACCAATTCATATTCCCTTCAAGTTGTGACTTAACCACACTTGTCTTTTCTAAGACCACATGTGTCACTCCAAGCGTTAAGGTAGTCAGAGGGGGCTTGATGGCTATAGATATTACCTTTGGTCTTACCAAGTTCTCTGTATCTGATGCCATGCAAATCTATACGCTCTTTCAATGGTGATCTTGTTTTCTTTTCTATTTTGAATATATGTTAAATTTACTCAAAAGAAAAATACATTGATTTTGCAACAAGTGCTACAAGTTTTTCAAGTGAAATAGAAAACTATCTCCCCCTCTATTTTGAAACTTCCTATGGCCTAACAAGTGGCAATCCAAACTTGTAAGCTAGCAGTGATCTCAGATCGCCAGAATCCGTATTGAACTACAGCGGTTTCGGATATGCATATCCAACATACTAACAAGAGCTGAGACAGTGGTTGGGGTGGCTCCGTGTCGTATGTCATTCATTTCACGCCATAATAAGTGGAGAGATACTTGAAACCCATAAGGAGTGAGGAACTTGGTGAGCACATCTTGACTATTGCTGATGGTGAGCACTATTATTCCTTCCCAGACTGTGGTAAAAAGAGATCCCAGGAGACCAATCATCACATGTGTCCAGACTGCACAAGAGTAAGGACATGAGAAAAATAGGTGATCACGAGTTTCAAGTTGAGTTCAGGATACACATGAAGAGTTGATAATTGTGTTCCAAGCGAGCATACGTCCCCGTGGTAAGGATATTTTTGAATTTCCAACCAGGTAAAGAAAGCGAACGTTGGTGTATGATACTTGATCCATAACCCCTTATACCAATCAACCATGTTACCCTCCTAACAAAGCAGGGTCCATGTACTTTTAGTTCTGAAAGCTGACTGGTAT
Source organism: Eruca vesicaria subsp. sativa (assembly GCA_932364175.1). Classification (NCBI taxonomy): domain Eukaryota; kingdom Viridiplantae; phylum Streptophyta; class Magnoliopsida; order Brassicales; family Brassicaceae; genus Eruca; species Eruca vesicaria. The sequence goes on from CAKOAT010200710.1 coordinate 49,499, forward strand.
TTATCTAGAGATTGCTTCCAGACAAAGTAATCAGTGTTGCTACTCATCTTATGTTGTTGCTCCTCCATCACTGATTCAATGATGTTTTAAATGTCCTGACAGTGGTTCCTTCACCGCCTGGTATTCAGGCCCGAGAAGACCGTTTCATTCAGGCGGATACCCAGATCAATACACCCACGCAAGCCTGTGAGATCCATCGAACAACCCAATGGCGACCAAGAATCAAACCAAAAAGACGTTTGTCGTCCATCCTCAACCTTCTTTTATGATTCGTAATATCTCTGTATTTGAGAAGCTTTCTCCACATCCAGGATCATGCATTAATTGTGTTTTTCTGAATAGAACGTCTCCCCTTTAAATAAGTATCTCATTATCTATTCTGTCCATAACGATGGCTGTGAGGAGAAGAGCCTCCATAATAGTTTCAAACATAGAACCTTTTTTGGAGTACAAACCACACCCCATGATATCTTTGCTTTCTTTTCGTTCAGAATAGGGCCAGACCATAAGTAAGCAAAGCACAAGCTGTTTATTTCCTTGATGCATTATCCCGGTAGCTGGAAACCAGTCATCCAGATATTAACAATACTCATTAGAATTGATCTAATAAGCTGCAGTCGCCCAGTCATAGAAAGAACCCAATTAATCCGTAAGGAGATTGGGTCCTTAACCTTTTCAATGAGCACCTCATAGTCTGATTTCCTCATCTGTTTTGTGAGTAAAGGGAGGCCAGATAGCATACTGGCAAAGTACCCAATTCAAACTCAAATTTATCAGTATAACCTGCTTCTCCTTATATGATATACCAGCAAAGAAAATTGTCAACTTCTCCATACTTATCTTCAGCCCCGATACTTTGGAAAAGTAATCAAAGACCTCAATACTCTATCAATTATAACGCTTCCGTCCGTGAAAACCATCATATTATCAACAAAAGAAAGGCGTGTTAGACCCATATTCTTGCACTTCGGGTGATAGCCAACATGATTTTTCTAAGCTGACTTATCCAGAAATCGGATCGCACATCTATACAGATGAAAAAGAGAAATGGATGTGGGAACCAAAATTTACACCGTCAATTTCTGTTTAAATTAGGAAAGTTAGGAAAACCTTAATTTCCAGAGGTTCCGGATCTCTGCGAAAACCTACGACAAGTAACCAAAAAGATGGGGAAAATATGAAAGGACGATAAAACGAGTTTATAGAAAAACAGTTGATCATTATTTTGAATTTGTGTATTAGGGTTCCAGGGACGAAGGTATACACGAAGCTTGTCCGGAAGGAGGATTACAAAGTAAATCGCATGACACGGACAGTAAATCCTAACCAGGTTCGCAAGGATAACCATCCATGTCGAGAGAAACCTATATGAGCCGCATCTCGCTTAGCAATAGACGAAAAAGACGAAAAATGTTTATAGGATTTGAGTCTAGACCTTATGAAAGGCTGCCTACGTATCCCTTTAGAAGATCAAGTCGAACGTATTTAAGTTAGAAGGATTTGAACAAGTGATCGAATTTCATGGGCGAGTTCGTCTAGTATTTGTGTGCCAGAAATAGAAACCGAGCTAGTTGAGAATAAATATTAGGGTTTTTAAGGGCAGAGAGTTCTGAGTCTCCAATTTTTCGTTTGCCTCTCACCTAGGACTCCTTATATACTCCCGTCTAGGTTGGTTTATGCTTTTCCTCTTCTGCTCTTAAGCTGTCATAGCTAAAAATGGCGACATTTCATTTTCCCGATCTTCAAAATTATCATCAGAAGCTTGACATTTATCCGCGTAAAGTTGACATTTATCTTTTCTTGTCAACCAAGTCCAAAGCATCATAGTGTTTACGGGCTTTTGGTTAAGAAATCGTAAGTGGGCTTCTAGACGCGTTTTAGGCCTCTTTGGGCCGTCTTTCAACTTAAAATGTTTATTATGGTTTCTTCGATAAGAACAAACTTTTCACGGTTTTTATCCTAAAGTTTGAATGATGGCTCCGATCGATAAGAAACAAGGAGTGGTTAAGCCCTGGCCTACGGGAGATAACATCAAAGAGTATACGAGAATGCATGGATTCGTGGTGAATTGATGTTTGGGAGAATCTGGTCGCTATGTAGCGACCCAGACTGTGCATGAGCCGGTCACTATGTAGCGACCGAGCGTGTATGTGCTCGGTCGCTACGTAGTGACCAAGCTTGGCTTAAGCTTGGTCGCTACGTAGTGACCGAGTGTGTATGTGCTCAGTTGCTACGTAGCGACCAAGCTTGGCTTGAGCTCGGTCGCTACATAGAGACCGAGCTTTGGCTTGAGCTCGGTTGCTACGTAGCGACCGAGCGTGTACGTGCTCGGTCTTTACATAGCGACTGAGCTTTGGCTTGAGCTCGGTCGCTACGTAGCGACTGAGCATGTACGTGTTCAGTCGCTACGTAGCGACTACTTGGTCGCTATGCAGCAACCTAGCTTGTCTCTTGCGTGGTCTGATTTCCATGCTTGATCCGGTCCGTGGCTGGTTTGGATATTTGTCTGTTGCTCTTGGACGATCGTGTTTAGTTTTTAATGGCTCGATTGAGGGTTTTGAGAATTCTGTCGAAGAATGTTTCCGCAAAGATTTCTTGTAAGAAATTTACTTTTATGAGATATCTTCTTTTTCATTTATTAAGGACTTTTAGCCATTGATTTTATCGTGAGCGATTTTGACCCCAACAGTTAGCCCCCCATCTCGTTAGAACCGTGAGCTTCTAGCGTGAGGTTCTAGCGAGTGGTTAGAGAATTTTAGGCAAGTTGGGCGGGACTAATGGTTGAAAATTTCCATTGAAAGTGGTCATCCCGCTCTCATTGGAATGGAAAGCTGTAAGATTAGGGATGCGCCTAGTGAAGGCTGCCTACGTACCCTCTTGAAGGGATCAAGCCTTTAGTAGTTTGTCAAGGTTCGTACGTCCAGTTTTCCAGTGAGACCTTTACGGTCTAGTTATGTGTAGAGATTATCGAGCATGTTGACGTTGATGGTATTTTGTATCATCCTCGAGACTTGTCTCGTAGGCTCTTTGCCTTGGCCAAGTGTGGCCGTTATATTTTTTGGACTGGCCGTGTGTAGCTTCGAGTCCGTGCCACTTTGCGACCGCCTTTTAAATTGTGTTTCGCGTTTTAAGAGCATGTTTGTATTCGTATGAATGTAGAGGGAAGAATGTGAGTTGTCATCTCATAGTCTAACTCTGGGTGAACTGCTATATTTGTGGTTTGTTTCGAGAGTTTTCCGCAGCGTCTAAACTTGCAGAGTTTCTGAAGACGTTTGAATATTAGCCAAGAGACAAGTTCTGGGATCTCACACCAGGGTGTTTGATACTATGCCTAGAGATGTTAAGGACCAGAGTGCTGGGTTTAGGGTAAGACCTAGGTCTAATCACAGTTTTAGGGGGTGCGATGACTACTTTGGCTTACCTTTCTTGTAATACTTTCGACTTGATTCCATCCCGCTTCAAAGTCCGCGATATGTTCTCAGATTATATGACTTGTATGGTTGGAATCGAGCAACTCTGAAAGTTCTGACCAAAATTTTGGATTTCTTTTATAGCTCTATTACTCTTGTGTCGAGTGTATGAGAGCTATCTCTATGAGATGGCTAAGTCGGTTTAGGACTGTTGGGAGTTCGTTGTGATCAGCAACAAACTTAAGTGGTAGATGTTACCGTGGTTTAGACCTTCGCAAAGGATACATATCTTAAGTTTTGTGTGTGTTATAGTCGTGGATGGACTGTTTGGTCTTCAAAGCAGGTGATTTTATCGAGGAAGGTATTTTTTTGAAAAATATTCTTCAGGCGCCTGCGACGTCTCGCGATGCTGAGGATTGTTTTTTCTTCCGTATGCCGCATTTCGTGTTTGAAATGTTTGCAGACTTGAAGATGTTTGGCAGTGTTGCAAAGGTTTTTTCATAGCACTGCGTTGGAGGAACATCTTGGTTTGCTCGCCGACAGTCGCAGCCAAAAATTATGTTCCCGTTCGGATGTTAAGTAGTTTGATTCGTGATAGAATAATTTGAACCAAGGGGTCGCATAAATTTATCCCTGGGAAGAGGCCGTTATCCTTCGCAGTGCTTTGTGAAGTGTTGGCTTTCCAAGATTTATTTCGTGTAGTTTTAAGGATAACTCGTATAGCTTCAGAAGCTTTGTTACGAGTGTTTTCTTACATGTCAGATTTTGTAGGTAGGACGCTTCAAAATTAGAGTGAATTGTGAGAATACAGAACTTAGTCGATTTTTGACAAGTTTATATTATCCGTTGAATGTTTTGGCTTGGCATGAAGATTGTGTTCAGCCGCATAGCCGAGGATGTAGTTGGCAAATGATTAGAACATGACACTTTCGTGTTATCATTAAGGTCAAGTCGGTTAGAATTGTCCATAAAAAGGATGCAGTAATCTGGCTCGGCTTTGAAGGGAAAGTGTAATTGGACGAGCGCCAAGTAGTGTTTGTCGAAATTGATATGCCAAGTATGGATGTGGTCGTAGAAAACGTTTTTCCACTTTAGGTTTAATTTATATGATGAAAGTTTTGTATAATGTTTTCTTTTATCCGTATGGTAGTTGTTTCCTCTTTATCCGAGGGATACAAAGCCTAAGAAGCTCGATGCAGAACCCGTGCGGAGTCAGTTGCAGGGTGATTTCCTGCTCAGATGTGACCAATGGGAATGACAGCGGATGCCAGTGAACCGCAGGGCTAAAGAATGAGATCTTTCAGATCGTGGTGCGGAGAAATAAAGTTTAGATTGGTCATCAAATGTCGGATCATACAGCTTGGTCGTTGCTATAAGAAAAGTACTTTTTGTAAAACATGTTACGTTTACTTTCAAAAGTTACTTCGTATGACATGATTTGACTATACGAAGGAGTTTTTTTTTGCGTAAGTAACGGGCAACTGGTTATTACGAATTTAGTAAATTGAGGCGACGTATGGAGATGTCAAAATAACAATGTTTCTGCAGATTTTTGAAAAACATTCCCGCTTTGGTTTTGATTCTTCTGTGAAAGATTCTTTGAGTCACTCATGGATTTTAATCAAAGGTTATTTCACCGAGATCTATTCGCGAAATGTTTTCGCTGGTTTCTTGAGAGAAATGAATTAGTTAACTAGCGTTAGGATCAATTGACGAGCAGGGAGGATGTGTTCCCTATTGCTGCTACTTTTGTTCTCGATTTTGCTTTGTCACAAATGTTTTTGATATTTTTTTGTACTCACTTGGTTTAACGCAAAATGAGAGCAATGCTTTAATGCCTAAAGATTTCTCGTATAATTTTTGACTCTTGTATGAAACTTGTTTCATCAAGTTGGAAAAGATCTTTATGACTTCGGCAAAACATCAAGTTTTGGCAGAGGCTTTCTAAACGCATGATTTCGATAAGAGATGTTGTATCGTCCTCGAGATTATTTCCCAGATGTTATACAAATATTATACTTTTGTTTGCTTTTGGGATGATTTTGACGAGGCATTGCATTGTCTGAATCTTTCTCTGCCTATTCTACGAGAGTTTGCTTTATCGAAAGCGTTTTCTTGATGCGAGGAAAAATGTTTTTGACGCTGGATAGGTGTTGACTTGGAATATATCTGTTTTTAGAAAATTTCTAGGAACAAGTCGGTTTTAAGACGATGTTTGCATCTCTAGTTATTTCTTTCTTTAGGAAGCGAGATGAGTATGCTTTAATGTGTGGCGATCGTTTCTCGGTTGTACGAGAGATTGGATCGGTTTGCGAATTCAGCCTGGACGATTAAAGAAAAATAGATAGGAAAAATTTCCTAAGACTTAGTTTGCTAGACTATCCACCTAAATTCAAGTTCCCTAAGGTCTACGGCGGTTTTTTATTTTTTCTTGTGAAAACTCTAAGTTTGATTTATGAAAATTTCAAGTTGGACATACCTTAGTTTTCTTGGAGATTTGGGTTTGGCTCTTCTTCTGTTTTGCTTGCTTATTTTTCGTTCCTCTTCTCGTGCACGTAAATCCCTTACAAATAGTTATAATATCAATTCTTTCTGAATCTCTCTATTTTCCTTGTCGCGTTTAGGGGTGACCCATATTTTTCCGATCCAGGTTTCAGTCTCTGGATCGTTTTTTCCGACAGGAACAAATATTTTTTCAAAAGTCTACTGGCGTTTTAGGAATGGCCAAGGGCGATCGTATAACTCGTCGGGTGATATGTGCTCAAATTACCCTATGGAGCAACTCACTCTCTCAAATAAGAGATCTCTTATAGTACTTAGGGATCGAATCCACAAGGAGCTATGGAACCTATTAAATCTAATCAAACAATAAAACTAAGTGAATATAAATAGTAAATAGTAATAAGAAAGTAAACATTTAATATGAAATATTTTAATTGAGAAAGACAATTACTCGACAAGAATGGAATGAGGGTTTTGAACATAAATGGAAAGGTGTTAGACTTAAGGTTTTTATTAAGGTGTTGGAGATTATAATCCTATAGGTGATATCTAGTTGTTTGCATGGTATTAAAGAGCATTAACTAACAACAAATTTACTAAAATTTCATTTAATAAATAAGACTATTGACTAGAATGTTGTTGACCAAGACAAGAATGTCCAATCAATGACAGTGTCGATCGATTATTCTATAGGAATATCGATCGATTCACTTTACTCGACGTCGGTCGATTTCCAATGCGAATATCGATCAATGCGGCTAGTCAAGCGTTACACGCGAGTTAACAAACACTCGCTATGGATCCCTAGATCAAACTTTTGCTCTATCTTTAGTACAATCTTAGCTTAATCAGCATGTATTCAAGACTATCAGAGTTATTCAAGGATGTTTAAACAATTTAACAATCCTAGATTCAGGTTTCTAGTTAGCAAGTCTAGAAGAAAAGCATTAAGAACACATCCAATTAATGAATAGCACAGCAGGGGATCCTATAGTTGGGGATAATCCCACTAACCTATTTAAACCCTAATTCTAACAAGTGATTTACTCAGACATGGCTAAAAAATTCATAACACAAGCAAAGTAATAATACTGCATAGTATTAGATAGATAGAAAATAATGGAGTTTCAGTCACAAATTTGTATGTTGATCTTCTCTCCCAAACTATAAATCCTAAAACCTTTTGCTGTGAAAAGAATACAAAAAAAGCTCTATCTGCATCCAACACTTTGGCAGAGTATATAAACTTAGGTTAAAAATTGTCAGGGGTAAAATCGTCATTTGGTGATGTTTGGACTTCAAGTCGGCTGTCTCGCGAATTGGTCTTCCACACCTTCAGCGTCCATCGATCATGCTAGGTGCATGTCGATCGACGTGAGTCAGGCCATGTCGACCTTGATCGTGTTGGTTGATTCCAAATCGAGTGATCTCTCAAATTCTCTCTAAAATGCTCCAAAAACATCACTTTCTTCCAAAATACTCATGAACCTATAAATACGCTTAAAAGCTTCTATGATATGATAAATAGTAGTAAAAACCCAAATATACCATGACTAAAAATGGGTCAAAATCATGGTATATCAATCTCCCCCAGACTTACCCTTTTGCTTGTTCTCAAGCAAAACAAACATGCAGTCTCTCTGAAAGAGGTTTGAAAAGAATAGGGACTCATAGATTTAAAAACTTTGAAATTATAACCTCTATAATATTGCAATTGACATCTAAGAAGTTCTAATCACAGAAGTTCATTATGCCATATCCTAGCTTAGCAACAAAATTCATCTAGCCAACAACTTAGCAAATACTATCCGACATTCCCCTTAACTAACCTCATTTCTTAATATAAAATAAAAGTTCATGCTTTACCTTGGGAGTTAGATCACAGGATGCAAGGAATTCTCAAACAAGTATCTGGATCTGCAAGTAAAAGTTAGTTCCTATCTTTTTCTCTTTTCTAATTTCTCTCTAGAGTCAAAATCTGGTTCTAAAGCATGATTATTGACCAAGATTGGACAGGCTTCCATGAAACAAGCCTTAATGGTGGTTGCTACCAAGTCCTGATCAATTTTTTTTGACATTGTGGGAACCGAAATCCACACTGTCAATTTTCCGTCAAATATGGAAACTCAGAGAAAAACCTTAATTTTCCCGAGGTCCTGGATCTCTGCAGAAATAACTAAAACAAACGAAATTAACAGAATATGGATGAACAACGAAGAGCAGAGAATAAAGAATTTGTGTGAAAGCTTTTATTAAGTAAGAGATCGACAACTGTTACAAAACAGAATTCAAGAACTTAGACGACGAAACGTTCTAAGGATCAAAATTGCTAGTCTTGAACTCTCGGAACACACTAGCACGCATGGGAATAGAACTCTCGAAAGTGGAACCTATTCCAAAACCGTTGAGCAGCTTTTCCGGCGAGAAGTCAATGACCTTAGGATCAATCCGGCTACCGGTGGCGGCTAAAGAAGTGACGAAAATCGTCAACTTGGAGGTAGTCGATTTCCCAGCCATCTACAATGTGATCATGGGCACGCCTTGGATAAATTCCATGAAGGCGGTTCTATCGACATATCACTTAGACATCAAATTCCAGACTTCTATGGGAATCACAGCAATTTGGGGATGCCAAAGACAATCATGATCCTGCTTTCTGGCCGAACACAAGCTGCGGCAACTGGCGGTCGCAATCGTGAAACCAAAATGGGCAAAGATTAGGCCACCGCTCATGGAAGACGACCCAAAGGAAGCAACGGTTAAGAAACAGAATGTTTCCGCACTCATCGCTTCTACCCAGCCGGAGGAGAAAAGCCCGGACAAAGACATCGATCCAACAACTGAAGTGATCGAAANCTGGCCGAACACAAGCTGCGGCAACTGGCGGTCGCAATCGTGAAACCAAAATGGGCAAAGATTAGGCCACCGCTCATGGAAGACGACCCAAAGGAAGCAACGGTTAAGAAACAGAATGTTTCCGCACTCATCGCTTCTACCCAGCCGGAGGAGAAAAGCCCGGACAAAGACATCGATCCAACAACTGAAGTGATCGAAAAGTCTGCGACAGCCGAGTAAGCATACTCGCACAAACAATCAGAACTACGAGATGGCTTGATTTTCGAAAGGAATAGATTGGCAGCTCGCCTAAAGACGAGTTCAGCTATCCCTCCTTCCAAAACGGGGGGGGGGGGGAGTGGGTGAGTATACGAGTATTCGTATACTCCCATATTTTTAGAACTTTCGCTTCGTAATCGAAAAACTTTCAAAATTTTTTAATAAAGACAAAGTTAGAAAATTATAAAATCTCCGCTACTTTCGAAAACGCAAAAAAACGAATTCCAAACATCCGGAAATCGCTTCCGCAGTAACAACTACTTAATCGTTTCTATGAAACTCGTACATCAAAATATTTTCGGAAAGAATTGGCGAGACGTCGCCTAAATTCTCAAGAAAAATATTCCCCTAAGTCCGTCAGCGACTATAAAAACACAAACGCTCGTCGATTGGCCCCGTCGAGCACGCTAGCCGTCCTAAACAAACGCATCGACCTATCGGTCTGTATACATCTGACTAGGATAAAATAGCACGCTATAAAAGAAATCCAAATTTTTGGTCAGCACTTCCGGGCAACTTAGAAGGTGTTCCCGGTGGGATGCTCGATTCCAACCATCGCGGATTCTAAATCGGTATGGAGTCAGGTTAAAATCGCAACAGGCAAAACGAAAGCCGACTAGTCATCGCATAGCCTCAATCCGAAAGTAAACCTAGGTCTTGCCCTAAACCCAGCACACTGGTCGCTAACTTCTCAAGGCATGGATCGAGATCCTAAAGGCATGTCTCTTCGCCCACATCTAAACACTCGCGAAAATCGAAACCTTCCGAGTTAACGATTCAGACGATTTACACCAAGAGTTAGATGCGAGATGACAACTCGTATTCTTCCCTCTACATCTAAAATTGAAACGCTAGTTTCATACTTAGAAAATATTTCTTAGAAAGTCTTCAAATACACACCGCCCAGCGGTAGGGATTCAAAGCCACCAACGGCCAGTCCCGGAAAAACAACAACGAAATCATAAAAGCAATAACATCACACATTGAAGTCATTAAACGCGGACTGATCAACTTCGCCCTCTACGAACGAGATCCCAGGTCCGACCTCGCCCGAATCCGGCGACACCACAATGGGTTTCCACTGATCCCACATGTGCTTCCCGGGATTGACGAACTCGTTCTTCTTCTTCTCTCGCTTAGCCAGACGCGCTTTCTGCTTTGCAATCACGACCTCATACGAATAGTCCGGTTTTTGGGTAAGATGCAAACCCCGGGCTATGCCCCGACGCTCGCGGAAATCGCCATTCGCCCATTGCGCATCTTCGAATTCCGCATATAGAGGCACGAACCACTCACGGCGAGCCATGAACTCTGCAGAAACCTCTCTTTTTCCCGCTCTACGAGCACGGCGAACCATCGTGTCGGAAATCTCTAAGCTTCGACGAGATTCTGCTTCATACTCCTCTCTCACACGAGCGGCCTCCCTTACGGCTAAAATCTGGGCGCGAGAGGAACTGGCATCGAGCTCCTCTTTGAGACGAGCAGCCTCCGCCTCCGCCGCTGCAGCCCTAGACTCGGCCCTGCGTAGTTCCGCACTATTCACGTTCACCGCTTCGGTCATAAAGCGAAGACCCTGCAAAAAGGGAAAAATCATCCTTTATAAAAACGAAAGAGGCGACCGAGATAATGCAAAATATACAAACCATGTTAAAAAGCCTCGACGCCTTCCCAAGTGGTGTGTCAGCCGGTTCTCGGGACGACATCTCTGTCGGATCGAACTCGGAGGTTGAAAAATCAATAAGATCATCGATATTGATATCATCGTCAAACGCTCGACCACTACCGATCGGAACTTCTCTGTCCTGCGGAGATCTAGATCTTTCCCTCTCCTCCACACCATCATCCGCCTCGACCTCAGTATAACTATCCCGAGAAAAACAGATGAATAATAGGCAACGGCGCGACGGACCCTTTTCGGAGAAAAGTATCCCCAATGAAGTGGGCCGCCGCGAAGAAGGTTCATGACCTCCAGAAAATCCTCAAGCATTGGGTTGCGAAGGGTAGGCACTGTGAAACGCACGAAAAGGTTAAAATCTGTACATATATACGGATATGAAAATCCTCAAGCATTTCGTTCATTATCTTTTTCATTCTAAGTTCATCGTTTTCTTAATTATCGTTGTGCGGTTCTGCAGATAGCCGTGTCCTCTGGAAACTTAGGGTTTACCCAAAGTTTCCTTATTTACGATTTATTGACAGTAGGTGGATTTCGGTTCCCACAGAGACTAACGCCCAGCTCGCGGCCCTCGCCGCCATCTTTTCATCCCCTGAAGGAGCAGCCCGCGATATGGCTTCGGTCCATCGATTTCTCTTCAACACCAACCCGACGCCGATTTCTCTTCAACACCAACCAGCCGATGCAACCCGAAGAAACTCCGACGGACGATTCTGCTCCACCAGCTAGCGGTTCAGACCCTCAGACCGCACGGGAAACAGCCGAGCTCAAGCTGTCACTCCAAACCATAACATCTCAGATCCATCACGCTACGAGCGCTGTGCCTCAAATCGATCGCGTCCTCACAAAGTATTTGCGCACTCCCTTCACAACGCGAATAAGTAGCGTCAAGATCCGTCTGACTGAGAATATCGGACTCCCCACCTACGCCGGAGAGAGCGACCCGACAGATCATGTGACCGCCTTCAACATCGTGATGGGTATGTTTTCTAAGAACATTTCTTTTCTTTAATTTCTTTTTTTTTGGTTTTTCTTTGATTAATTTTTGGGGGTTGAGGGTTTTAGGTTTAAGGGTTAGGGGGGCATCTGACCCCAGGGATAGGGGTGCATCTGACCCCAGGGCTAGGGGTGTATCTAGGGTTTAGGGTTTAGGGTTTAAGGTTTAGGTCAAGTTTCTCAGACGAAGAGAGAGATGCCGGAATCCGCCAGCTCTTCGTCGAAAGCCTTACGGGGACGGCGTTGACATGGTTTTCCCGACTAACAGAGAACTCCATCGACAGCTTCCATGACTTATCCTCGGCATTCCTAAAGCACTACATCATGTTCACCCGCCAAGGGGCCACAGCTTCTGACCTCTGGAAGATGTCGCAGACTTCCGGCCAGAGCCTCAAATATTTCATGGGAAAGTTCCAAACTTTGGCCTCCAAGGTTAATGCCCCAGACAGCATGGCTGTCGAGCCACTCAAGAACGCATTGTATGTGCACTCACCATTCCGACAGGATCTCTACCGAAGCCCGACCACTTTGCTGGAAGATGCTATTGCCCGCTCACACAATTTCATCCGCATGGAAGAAGATACCCGAGCAATACTTAACAAGCGTAACTCGGATAAACCCGGGACAATGAAGAGTCACGACTCCCGACAAGATACGCGAGAAGAACCTCGTCAGCATTCCGTAGGAGACCGCAACGACCGTAAGAAGGGGTACATTTACCACGTGGATGGCGATGAATCTCCCCCGTCTACCGTCGTAGTTCGAGGAAAGGGGTGGAACAATTATTATCGCGAAGACGATGGCGCCAAGTCACCATCTGGGTCTAGGTCCCTCGAAGGAGCGAAACGAGCAAATTCTGCAAGTATCACAACACCAAGAGTCATGATACGAAAGACTGCAGGCATCTAGGCGAGCACCTTATCGCAAAGTTTGCAGCCGGGCAGATAGAAGCCGAGCCTCCAAAACCGAGGGCTAACACCGATCAAAGCTGGAGAAAAAACAAGGACAAGAAGTCCAGGAAGACGAATGACAAGCCCCGGCGTGAGGGAGAAGCTCGCCCGAGTGCGTCCGATGAAGAAAATGCAGCAGATCCTCCCCGAGATGAGCAGGAGGCCGACGACGAACAACCAAAGAATAGGAAACGAAATCCAGGTCATCCTCTCCCACGGAGAGCAATCCTCGGACGACGACACCGGATCCTCCGATCTTCGGACATATCTCAACTCCCGTCGTAAGGGGACACATTCGAACGACCTTCACGATCAGCCCAACTCGAAGAAAGCACGAAAGGAAATGCGAACGCTACCGCGGCTGACGCCCCCGACACGTTACCGAGGACCTACGACATAAGCTAGAGAAGCTGAAGGAACCAGAATTACGGCAGCTGCTCGATCAAAAGAAAGTTCCCGCCAATCATACCCATCGTGTCGAACCCTCCCAAACGCGAGCAGAGACCGCACGAGAAACTCGACTAAATGTCATTATGGGCGGATCTCCCCCATGCGGAGACTCGATCTGATCAGTAAAAGCTCACCAACGCCAAGCTATCGCTTCCAAAAAATGGCCTTCCAAACCAGAAGACTGTCTACCCATCACCTTTTCGCCCGCGGACGCCGTCGGCGTGTACATGCCGCATAATGATCCTTTGTTAGTAGAGATCAGGATCGGTGAATGCGAAGTCACAAAAGTCCTGATCGACACAGGAAGCCCGGTGGACCTCATTTTCCTAAAAACCCTCGAAAAAATTGAGATTGACCTCAGACAGATGAAACCTTCCAACAGAACCCTCACGGGTTTCAACAGGGTTTCCGAAGAAATGATCGGGACGATTCGCCTCCCCGTGTATGCAGGCGCAGTAACAAAAACCGTGAAATTCTCGGTGATAAATACTGTCGCACCTTATCATGTAATACTCGGAACTCCCTGGCTCCACTCGATGAAGGCAATTTAATCCACCTTACACCAATGCGTGAAATTCCCAGGAAACGATGGTCGGATCCGAACTCTGCGCGGTGATCAGCAGGCGGCTCGTGAACTGCTGGTCACTGCTGTAAAACTCCGACGGGAAAATTCCCATGTCAATGTTGTAACAAAGCCCGTCCACAAAATCTACCCGCAGAAGGAAGAATAACCGAGATTGTTCTTGATGAAAACGATCCAAGCAAGATAGTCCGCGTCGGAGCTTACTTACTGGATGAAACGAGGGAGCGCATCGTCGCCTTCCTTTGACAAAACGCTTCAATATTCGCCTGGACAGCCTCCGATATGAAGGGAATTGACCCGGCTATCACCACTCACGAACTCCATGTCGACCCAACGTTTAAACCTATCAGGCAGAAACGTCGTCGACTCGGTCCCAAGCGAGCAAAGGCAGTCAATGGCAAGGTCGATCGTCTACTGGACGCTGGATCGATCTTCGAGGTTCGATACCCAGAATGGCTCGCCAACCCAGTGGTTTTCAAGAAGAAAAGCGACAAGTGGCGCGTATGCGTTGATTTCACAGATCTTAACAAAGCCAGCCCAAAGGATAGCTTCCCACTCCCCCACATCGATCGACTCGTGAAGGCAACAGCCGGGAACGAACTCCTTACCTTCATGGATGCTTTCTCCGGCTATAACCAGATCATGATGTACCACGATGACCGGGAAAAAACTTCTTTCATTACCGATAGAGGAACATATTGTTACAAAGTCATGCCATTCGGCCTAAAAAACGTCAGCGCAACATATCAACGACTCGTCAACAAGATGATCGCTGACAAGCTCGGACGGACAATGGAGGTATATATCGATGATATGCTCGTCAAGTCTCTCCGTGCGGACGACCATCTCCATCACCTTCAAGAATGCTTCGAAATACTGAACGCGTACGGAATGAAACTTAACCCGGCAAAATGCACGTTCGGGGTCACATCCGGAGAATTCCTCCGCTACATCCTCACACAACGCGAGATCGAGGCTAACCCGAAACAGATCTCAGAGATCATAGATTTCCCAAGTCCGAAGAATGCTCGCGAGGTCCAGAGGCTGACTGGTTGGATATCAGCCTTAAACCGATTCATCTCACGATCTACGGATAAGTGCCTTCCATTCTACGAGCTCCTCCACGGCAACAAATGCTTCATATGGGATGACAAGTGCGAGGAGTCCTTTACGCAGCTCAAGCAATATTTAACAACGCCGCCGGTCCTCGCAAAACCGGATAACAGAGATATCCCGTCCTTATACATTGTGGTGTGGTCAAAAGCCGTCAGTAGCGTCGTGATAAAAGACGACCGGGGAGAACAGAAACCGATCTTCTACATGAGCAAGCATATGACAGATCCCGAAAAGCGTCACCCGACACTTGAGAAGATGGCACTCACGGTTATCACTTCTGCCCGGAAGCTCCGCCCTTACTTCCAGTCCCACGCCATTGAGATTCTTACGGATCAACCGCTGCGGACCGTAATACACAACACTAACCAGTCGGGCAGATTGTCGAAGTGAGCAATCGAACTTAGTGAGTACAATATAACCTACAAGAACCGCGTTACACTGAAGTCTCAATTCCTCGCTGATTTTATGGTAGAACTCGACCCCGATCTCGAATAGGTTTTGGTCATACCCGACGAAAACTGGATACTGCATGTCGATGGTCATCAAATAATAACGGATCAGGCGCAGGAGTGAAACTTCAGTCCCCCACCGGCAAACTCATCCGACAATCCTTCACTTTCGGCTTCAACGCTTCGAACAACGAGGCCGAGTACGAATCGTTAATCGCCGGCCTCCGACTTGCGAAAGCAGTCCGTGCAAAGCGTTTGAGTGCATATTGTGACTCGCAACTCGTGGCCAGTCAGTACCATGGAGATTATGACGTCCGCAACGAGCGAATGGACGGCTACCTCAAACTCGTCCAAGACTTTACCAAGGGTTTTGACTTCTTCGAACTAACAAAGGTTCCTCGAGGAGAAAATGTATGCGCTGATGCACTTGCTTCCGTCGGAAGCAAACTCCATGATCAAGTGAAGCGGACCATCCCGATACACATGATCGATAACCCGAGCATAACGGTTGCCGCAGAACCAAATCCTTCAGTAGCTTCGGTTTCCGAATAGATGGACGTTGATGACAACCCATATGAAGATGGCAGCAACGAACCCGATCAAATCCCACACAGCGAGCAACCCGAGCAAGAGTTTCCTGACTGGTGAACATCAATCATCGACTACCTCGCCGACGGCACGTTGCCCCACGAGAAGTGGTTAGCTCGGCGCATCCAGACCAAAACTACGAACTACGTGTTCACCGATGGAATCCTCTATCGATGGACATCCAATAAGGTCCTGCTCCGCTGCCTGCATGGCGAAGAAACACGTCTCGTCATGGCCGAGACTCACGAAGGGGCAGCAGGCAATCACTCGGGAGGACGAGCGTTGGCGCTAAAAGTGAAAAACTTGGGTTTCTTCTGGCCGTCAACGGTGGCCGACTGCGAATCCTATGCCCGTCGTTGCGACAAATGCCAATGACATGCCCACATAATCCACAAACCTACTGAGCTCCTACAAACCACCACCGCACCCTATCTGTTTATGCGCTGGGCAATGGACATCATTGGACCCATGCCGAGCTCCCGCCAACGATGCTTCGTCCTCGTTATGACCGATTACTTCACCAAGTGGGTCGAAGCTGAAGCCTTCATTCATGTTACCGACAATGAAGTACATGGGTTCGTATGGAAGAATATCATCTGTCGTTACGGTCTCCCGTACGACATTGTCACAGACAACGGATTGCAGTTCATCTCAAACAAGTTTTGAGGCTTCTGCGATCAATGGAGAATACGATTAAGCACTTCGACTCCGCGACACCCACAGGGAAATGGTCAAGCAGAGGCTACGAACAAGACAATTCTCGACCGCATCAAAAAGCGCTTGACCTTAAAAAGAGTTGTTGGGCCGACGAATTGGATGGTGTCCTCTGGTCGCACAGAACAACACCTCGAGGCACGACCAAAGTCACGCCTTTGTCCCTCGCCTACGGGGTCGAGGCAATGGCACCCGCGGAGGTCAACGTTACGAGCTTACGTCGCGCAAAGCTCCCACAGAATGAGGACATCAACAAAGAGATGATGCTTAATTCCTTGGATCAACTCGAGAAACGTCGCGACCAAGCACTACTTGGAATCCAAAACTACCATAACCAGATTCAGAGTTGCTACAAGAAGAAGGTTCACTCGCGACCGGTGGAACTCGGAGACCTGGTGCTGCGAAAGGTATTCGAAAACACGAAGGAATGGGGAGCCGGCAAGCTCGGAGCCAACTGGGAGGGTCCTTACAAGATCACTAAGGTTGTAAAACCGGGCGTGTATCGACTCGAAACGTCATCAGGAAAACCGATCTCGAGGTCCTGGAATTCCTTAAATCTGAAACGTTACCACCCCTAAGATCCTCGCTCTTCAAAAAAAAAAAAA